>JAXGGA010002079.1:0-131877 GCA_038373865.1 Uloborus plumipes | reverse complement strand
CTTTATTATTCAAAAATTGGATTTTAGTTTCCATCGGTATTGTATTTCATTGCATATTCAATTTTAGAGAACAAGTCATGAAATTGCTGCTTCGTTACTGCTTAGAACATTCTTGTGGATATGCAGAACATTCGACAAGGGATTTATTCCTGACAACCCTAAATAGTGTCTTCAATTTTAAATTACTACTTGAGCAATTTTAACGCTAATAATATGTTTGTAACTGACGTGGAGAGTTTTTTCTTAGTAAATATCTCGTATTTACTATGAGAACTCATCACTGCAACGAGGAATATTTCGCTTCCCTGCAAGACAACTCGAAGAAATTTGGCATCATTTGTAAAAGCTGTTGAAATTTTAAGGACATATTTTAATACTTTCTTTCAATAAATGTTAACAAATAACATGTTTATAATCTTGGTGACCGATCCAAAGAAAACATTGATCTGGTAAGGGTCAGTATTATGATCGTTCAAAAATATCACTAGAAGAATGATCAAACAGAAAGTCAACATTAAAAGAAACAGCACTTACTAAGCATATTTTTTCCCTAACTAACCTCAACATATGTACTTCAAAATAAAGCAATGAAATAATTAATTCAAAGTATTTTGCGTCTGTTATTATTCAATTAAATCAGTGGGTCAAATTGGTCCAACACATCAGGAAACTGATAGTTTAATAACATCTAACACTTTGAAGCATTTTTCGCATATGAAGAAATAAAATCCTTCTCATGAATCGTTAACCCATGTCTTCAAACTAAAATCATTTTGTAAAATAAAGAGTTCTAGTGCATACACGTCAAGTAATTAAAGCACAAATCATCGTAATGCATTTGCCTAAAATGAACTGATTTTTATCTTACCAGGAAGTATTTAAAAACGAAATCGATTAGACGTATTCAATTAAAAGACACGGGCCTCTTTCTTTTATACCTAACAGCAATTCGTCTTAACCTGACGTGGTGATGTACAAGATCATCAATTTTAATCAAGACTACTTTACAGTTCCTTCTTCATTTCCAGGTCAAACGCTGATGCTTATCTGCTCACCCAAATTTGGACTACATTACCGACATTGGTATCTTTAAACAATCCTCAACTTCAATGTCTAAGCATGCAAAATTTTTTGGCTTAGAAGCGGTAATTAGCTTTGACCTCAATTTTCATCTTAATTATTGGGTTGTATATACAATTTCATGTTAAAAAGAAAAAGCTCACGCATTCTTAAACTTATTTTAGAAACTTCTTAATTTTTTGAGAGAGCATAATAGTTTATCATCTTTTATATATGAAGGGTCAGGGGGAAAAAGGATAAAAGTGACCAAAAAGCGGTTTCGAGAAAAACGAAGAACAAAGTTTGATTTCTCGTAGCTCCTTATGTAGTTTTTCGAGTTTTCATGCACATTTCGGCCGCTTCTCATCTTTTCCCCCCCTTGTTGTTCTACCAGATGATGCTATTCCTTCATAGCCCGTAGATAGTGCTAATGTATCAAAATTGACGAAAAAGTGACTTTTATCTCCCCCCCCCCCCCGGCCCTTCATATATATCATGAATACCTCATCCGATAACCTTTTAAAGAAATAAAGGAAAAGGAATGAAAACAAGAGAACTAATAAATTTCGTAACTGGTTAATATTCATTTAAAGCATTTAGTTAAGAACATTAAAGGTAATGAAACGTGTTTAACCATTAAAAATAGTCAAAAGGAACGAGCTTCATTTTTCACGCAACCAATAATAAGGAATTTTTCGCCGCAAAAAGTATTATTCCGTGATATATGTAGATATGCGTAGTGATATATGTTACGAATTAGTCTTGTAATAGAATTATACAAATATTCTATTACATAATAGCAACAACTTTACGTATGGAAACTAAGTGAACTTTCATTGGTGTCTTGTAAATTTTTTTTCAGCAATTTCAAGTGTAGAAAACAGTGGACAAAATAGCTGTTCAAATTAACCCTTCACTGCGCGATTTTTTTATATTTTCATGAAAAAAAATCATTTGTTACCTTTTAAATAGCCCTGAGTTCAGGAAAAATGAAGAAAAAAATTAATCTTAAAAATGTGCACCAAAAATGATGTTTAATTGTTTGTTCTATATATGGCACAAAGCACATAGCATATGCTTTGTATACCGATAAGTGTAATAATCTACAATGTGTTTTGTGCCATAAGTGGTATAAATAAATTTTTCACTAAGTGTATTTAAACATTTTTAGAACAAAGGAAATAATGACTAAGCACACTTCTAACGGAAATACAGACACTCTTTCTTTCAAAAACAAGAACTGTAATACCTACCCTAGTACAACTAACTAGTGCACAAAAATCACACTAAACTGTTATAGCAATGTTCCAGAAGGGGCACAAAGCTCAGTTTAACTGCATTTAAAAATCATAGGAATATATGAGGGTTTATTTGGTTTGTGCCAGATCTGGCACACGGTGCAGTGAAGGGTTAAGGCACTATTTTTACTGAAATGAATACAAATACTGTTTAATCTGTGTATTTTTACGCATTTTAATACTTTTTGCTGTTACATTCAGGTGTTTTTCTGGTAGATAATTGTTAGATAATTTCTTTTTTACGTATCTTATGCAGCAAAAGTTGGCTAAACGGACCGAAAACGGCAATCAAATGCATTTCTGAATACATGAAAATTTCAAGAAAGTATTGAGAATTTTCTGAAACACCCCAAACAATTTCTGAATATTACAGAAAAAGGTTTCCAAAATTAGCGAAAACGCTTTATAAGAGGGCTGTTTTTATTACAGAAAGAGTTTTCCGAAATACTTGAAAACAATTTGGAAAATTACATTAACTTTAACTGTCTCATTTATTCAGAAACGTTTGTAACGTATTTTATATTTTGTACAGAAAGCGTAAAACTTATAAGCAGAATTAATATCCCATGATAATGTTTGAAAATATCGTCGGCACCATGCGAAAATAATGAATGGGAAAAATCGTGTTTTTCAAGTTCAAATTTTACAAATAATTAAAATTAAAATGATACCTTCGAACGATAGTTTTACACTTAAAGATATCTATAAAAATTTAAAAATTGAAAATAACTAAAAACGTCAGGTGGGAAAAATTATATTCAGCGTTTTGGCTCTCCTGGAAAGTGCCAATTTTCACATTCGTAATTTTTACATGATGCCGACAATATCTTCCCCAAAAAACTCATCGCAGGCATTTTCTTTAGTTACAAAAATCATCTTGTAGCAAGCAACAACAAAAGCATACGTGTTTGAAGTACTACACGAAGCTTCATAGCAATTATTTTCAGATCAAAGATATTGGCCCGAGACAATATTACAGTCACCAGTTGATGGTCACACTTTGTCAAATTATGATGCATCGCTTTAGACTCGCTTTAAAAACAGTAATTTATGTCATTAGTTGTGTCGCATTGTCCAGTAATGCGTGCAAATCCTCCTTGTACTCTGACTGCCATGATCTGAGGAGTGAGTAACATGGCAACAAGGTATGAGAAAGAATAGAATTATTAGTGTTAGAGTAGTAATTTGTCGCTTCTTAGAGGAAGAGTTAAACGAGTTCTGCCTTGGCTGAATATAGGAAGCTGAAGTGTATGATGATTTTTTAAGGCAGTATATATACAGGGTGTCTACTCCTATCGTGGACCAATAGCTAATTTCTAAACCGTTAGAGATAAGCATATAGTTCATTTAGGAAAAAATCTCTAAATTGCGAAAGGAATTTTGGGTCTATTCAATGTTTTTCAAAAAATCAAATTTTGAAAGAGTTACGAAAGTTAAATTTTTATACAGCCCCCCAGTCCTATCAATCATATTTAGTAAAACATTTGTGACACTGTAACGTTTAAAACTAAAAAAAAATCACTGTTCTATCACAAAAATTGACCGAGTTATGACGTTTTGAAAAATCAAGATTTTGCATTATTTCATGACGTCATCGGTGGAGCGATCCCCAGAGTAATCTATTCTTAGATTTTATTGGATAAATTGACTATCAGATTTCGATGAGTAAGTTTTCTGACACAAAGAGAGAGAGAAAAAATAAATAATTGATGAAAAAAAAAAAGTTCAAGTTTTACCAATGGAAGTAAAATAATTCAAATTAGATGCCAAACCGTGTTTCGTAAAACATAAACATATCATAATTAGAGGATAAAAATAGAGGATTAAAATAAAAATTTTAATATGTTATGCTCACTGTGTCAGTTTTCATAATTTTATGCAATAGGGTTTACTCTATTTAATGCTATATAAACAGCGAGTCGAGAAATTAGTAACGAACTCGTCAGGAAAACCTAAAATAATACAATAATAATAATAACAACAAACAAAGAATTTTCGAACACTATTTTAAACAACAAGTAATCTTCTATTTGAATCAGTGAATACACCCTAAAGTACGTTTTAAGAGAGCTGACACTTTTAATTGTAAACAAATTGCCACATAACGAGGCTAAAGAGTAAGTAAGTATTCAAAACTCACATTAGTGACTGCAAAGTCGTATAACAACAAAACATGTGTAAAATTATGTGCAGATTATAAAAACTAACAATTTTATACGAAGAAAACTAAACAGCATATTTGCAGATGGAGATTAGACAAATAATTGTTGGATAAAATGATGAGTACGTTAAAATTACATTTTGTCCTTTGCTTAATGACTATAGTAACGATCTGACCTGGTCCTGTTTCGAAAAACTGTTGATTTCGACAAAATATACAGGAGTGTAAAGTAAATATTCTGTCACCAAGGATAATTATGCTCTAAAAATTTTCTTGTATATAATTTTATTTATTGCCGCATCATCCGGTGTTCCGATGCAGGAAAATTTATAAATTGACCCTTGATTCCATTTTTCCATTATTTAGATTCTTTTAAATAGTCATTAAGAAATATTAAACTCATTAAATTGATGACAAGCTCTGAATGACTATAGAGCTAAAACGATAAGAGCTAAATGGTACTTTTTCATGGTGCAGCTGAGAAAAATACAAATTTCTCTTGTCCATTAAATATGACCCTTTATAAAACACTATTTAAAAGTAGGAAAGGATTCCAGATCCGGATAATTAACATAAAACACATACATGAAAAAGATTGCTGTAAACACACTGAGAATAAGGTACACCGTGAATATTTTTTCTTAAAGCTGTGAGTATTTATAATTCTCAATATTCAGCGAACAAGTAAAACTAAATTTTACAGTGAGTATAATTTTTTTAAACAGTGATCAATAAAAAAATAAACAAAGCATAAACGTAAGATGACAAACATATAAATGCAAAAAATATATACATGTTTAATAAACCGTTTTAAATTCTTTTATTTTAACCAAGATGTGCGAAGTCACATTTCTTGTCTCCCCCTCTCTCCCTATTGTTAAAGATTGTCTCAATTTCTCTACCCGTTCCCCTTTCAAGGTGCGACATCATTTATGAACGACCCCTTAGTGAAAATAATGGTAACATAAGATAAACTCCTCAAGAAGGAAGAAAGAATTGGAAATTTTGTTGTTGATTTATAAATACTGTCTCATCTGTCAAATTGATTAAATCTGATTCTATAATATCATGTACCATTCGGTCATGTACCATATGTACACGTTTTCAAAACGTGTATATACCACACACGTTTTGAAAATATTGAACCAAGTTGAACACATATACATCAGCTTGAACAACACTTAGGTTTGAAAAAATCCAAGAGAGAGCACCAAACAATTTAACAAAGTATTATGTTATACAAAGCAAATTTTTACAAGTATGTGAGTTTAAACACTACTTACCAAACACGCGGCAGGATGCAACACATGATTTCTCGAAATATATTCCAATATTCCTGCAGAAAAAAGAAGTTATGAAACGCCTGAATTGTATTTTTATCTAAACATTAAAATATATTATGAAGTTATTTGTTTGATGGACATGGAAAGGTATATATGTTTAAATATTTACACTGTAGAGAATGACTACCATGTATTGTTCTTTTACTTTCTATTTACTGATTTACTTTTATGATTATTAATTCAACTGTAATTAAGTAACTATTTAAGCACTCTAATGTATAACTGATATAACTAATCTAGCTGAACAATCTCTAATAAAATGAAATACATAAATTATGTTAGATTTGTTTTGAAAAATGGAAGAATTGTTATTACAGTATATTATTTGTAAGGAAACATTGTCCTAAATCACTTTTTAACTGATTTACAGATTACACAGGCCTGCAACCAAAAAAGTTATAAAAAACCAATAGCAGATTCTAATAGATATTAAAACGCTGATTTCAGGAAAAATAGCCAAATTCCATCACGTATTATTATTATTATTATTATTTTTAGAAATTGAGAATTTTGATTTTCGTACCCCCACCGTCATAAGTAGTTATACTTAAGGATAGAAATCTGTGTCATAAGTTGACAATATGGCAAAAATTGAAGAATTTTTCGTCTCTGGGATGAAGAAATTGAAAGAAGAATCAATTTCTAAGTTAATTAATGTGTCAAAGTTTTTGTTTTAACACAGTTGTAAAAATATCTCTAATTTGTAGAGCGAGTGTATTAAAAATCCTCCATAAATTTAGTTGTTATTTTATGGGGAATTTCATATGAATCAGGTACGATGGAAATGCCAACCCACCAGCTCTTCTCTACCCTTCCCCCCCCCATCCTCCACATTTTTTCCCCCACTCTCTCTGCTTGATTATTCTTCGATCTTTGATCGGAAGGATTCTGTGCAGAGCAGCAATTTTTATAAAGATGTTATATCTGTAAAGAGTTTCTTACAGGAGTCCTGCGGCGTATGACTGTACATAATTTTACGGTTTTCAAATTTAAAGTTAAAACTTATAAAATATTCTAATTAAGAAAACCTGCTGAATTCACTCGATCACTTTGTTATATTAATGCTTGGTTCAGTGTCCGGGATAAGTCATATGCTCCACACCCAGTAAAATAATTTTTTTCAGCATTCTGCCATGTAGATTAAAAATAGAAAAGTAGTATGCAAGATTAGCCAACGAAGATTTAAATGGGAAGGAGGAATGTGTGCTTAAACATAATTCGTTAACACAAATACGTGTTACCTGTGGATTTTTATACGAGAAAATACAGTAAAAATCGTTATTAGCAAAAACGCAAGATTGTTTCATTAAAAATTTAAGGTTTTTTGACTCATGGTAAGAAGTAATTTACAGATTTTCTCAAAAATCTGAGGCGCGGATGCAAACTGTCTTACTGTTTCTGCTACTGGGGCTCCACATAAAAAGTTGTCACTTTGTGTAGAGTATTTGATAAAAAGTGTACAAAAGACATGAAGCATTTCCGTTTTGGAAAGGAAAGATACACATGACACTGACTAGGTCAAACAATGATAACTGAAAATTGTTATTCTAATACTTAGCATGTCATTACCAATTTTTTGATGCATAAATTAGTTTTAAACAGTTGATGTACATGCATTTTGAAAAAACCTTTTTTCTCCTAGAATGAGCTGAACAGGTTTTTTTTATGTGACAAATCCTTATGTGATTGAGAAAAATGAAGTCATATTTGAAAGCCGCACACTAGATAATATAAAAGGCACTCAATACAGTGTACTCACTTTTTCACGGACCGAATGTTGCAGGCCTGTGTTATATATCACATTATCTCAAGTTATACTTGTACATATGAAATACAACATGATCTATTAATGTAAAAAGATTAAGAATCATGTTTTATGAACAACGTTATAGGAGCAAATTTTGCTTCTTCACAACTTTAGAACTTTCAAATATATTTTCACCAGTGTCAATTTTTAATTCTATTTTGTCGCTTCTCGAATGACTGAATTTTTTTTAATGAGCAACATATCATCTCATTAATAAAATTATTTTTAACCGCACATCAAATGAGATCAAACTTGACTTCAATTAGAAAGAACAGTAATATCACGTGATTTCATCTAATGGGAGAGCTTTGAATTTTATTGTTATCAGTTTCTTTTCCTGCAATTTTAAGCATAGTCGTGGAGTCGGAGGAAAATGAGCGACCCCGATTCTTGCACCTCAAAATCAATCCGACTGTATAACTCTTATAACTCTTACTCTGCATCTCTGATAGAGTAAGGGACTCGAAAGAAAATGACTGGTTCCGACTCTGATTCTCGCTATTGGGATTTTAAAGCCTTCGACTCTCGATTACTACTCTTTCACCGATTACTACTTTTTACCAAAAGCAATTCACCTCGACTCCACAAACCTGGTTGTAAGTTTAACTCTAGATTTTTGTTTTGAGATTTCACAAAATGCTAATAAAATTTAGAAGATTCTTGAAAGCTGGTTCACTTATTAGAACTTTGAAGCATTCGCCGAAAGAGCTAGTTGATTTACTTTTAAAAGATCAAAAGAAGAATCTATAATATAAAGATCTAAAAAATGAAGGCTGCTTTAAATATTTTTAAAACTTTGACTATCCATTACTTACTCGATTATGAGGACTACTTTGACTGTACATTACTTACTCGTTTTCCTGACTGCGTTGCTCATAATACAAGATTCATTGAAATTTGCAATATGAAATAAAGTTTTTACTCACTTGCATTATATTGATCTTCAT
The DNA here is from genome assembly GCA_038373865.1 of Uloborus plumipes. Lineage (NCBI taxonomy): Eukaryota > Metazoa > Arthropoda > Arachnida > Araneae > Uloboridae > Uloborus > Uloborus plumipes. The sequence continues at coordinate 123,262 of JAXGGA010002079.1, read as the reverse complement.
TTCGATGGTGACACTCCTTCCTCCATTTTAAGGCGTATTTTGTCTCAGTCTCAAGATATAGAAGGCTTACTTTGACGTACTTGACATCAAAAATCAAAGACAATCTTTAAATGATTAACAAGCGTATTATTGCAGTGAAAGAATCGGAGATGTGGAAAAGCATTTTACAGGCAGAATTCTTTTATTTAATTCAAAAGTCAGTATAATAACTTAGGAAAATCTGAGAAATTTGGTCAGTAAAAAAAATCAACACAAGTTGAGGTATAATTTTGAAAATTATAAAATAACGTAATTTGCGTTACATTCTGTTACAGTAAATAGTTTTGGTGATACTGTCATAAATGGATTTTGAATTTAAAAGATTGCATTAATGTTTATAACCTTTTTAAAATGATACTTTAAAAGTAAAGTTATGCATACTGAAAGACAGAATTTCTCATCAGAATCATAACATCTCTTTTATTTCTAATATTGATGCAAAAACCTCATGATTGTTATTGTATATTACATTGTACATTGAACACGAATTATGTTTCTCAATAAAATGTGAGCGTATTTTTAAAATAAATAAGTAAAGTCTTTGCTTTAATGTCGATCACCAAGATCCAAAAAATAGTCATAACTTAGTGTCAAAAAATATCTTTCAGCATGATGCTTGAGAAGTTAATTGTGGAAAACTTTCAGCAAAAAGGTTCGACTTTGAGCATTCAAGCTGATTTCCCTGCAGTAGGAATGTAATAATAATAAATAGTATAATAATAATAATAAATAAATGATAGGTTCTAATATATTTAATGTGAATTCGACATTTTTATTTTGTTTTTAAAACGAGTTCGGCATTCATTATATCAAATTCTGCTGCATGAAAAAAAATATATATATATATATACCAACAATAGAAAAAGTCATTGCACTCATAAGCAATCTGTGTCCATGTTTACAATTGAGTTACACTTTATTTTACTGAAATTTAAAGCATTACCTGCCACTTCAATCAAGTCCTGCGGAGCAAAGGAAATGTCTAATAATGACAATGGGTTTGCATAACGATGCATTGAAAATATACTCACCTTTTTTTATTTCATTAACTGAAATAGGAAATTTGATAAATACGATAGTTCAACCTTCGACATCAAAGAAAAGTAAACTAGATTAATTTTTACACCAACGCAAAAGAGGTGAACATTGTGAGTTCAATGAATGGAGTTCAAGCTGATGTATAATTGGACATGAACATAATTAATTTCGTTGCAACGTTTTTATTGCAACGGAGAATGGATTTCCATTACGAACTTCATGAGAAAGATTTTAATAAAACAGATTTATATTAATAGAGCAACCAAAAAAAATAATAATAATGAGCTCCAAGTATGCGTGAACAATAATATGAAGAGCCAACTTAAAAAATTAAAACGAGTTGAAATATATCCCAGGTGTGACAGCTATCTTTACAATATTTTCACTGTACCTCCTTAAACCGGACTAATAGCGGATTCAGGTCGTCCGGATTAATGGAAGTACTGATTCAACAAAATAGCCTACCAATTGAGCCAAGGTGCACAAGCAAATCAACGCAAAAGTTGTATTTATAATTCAAGAGAGTAAAATATAAAACTGCTTAACCCTTTATGTCCCAAATTAATTTATCAAATTTTGAAAATCAGCAGGGTCTAAGGCCCCCTACGCCTTAAGGCCCCTAAAAAAACTTTCCGATTGCAGGTACCATCTGTCGGCCTTTCAACGAAGTACAAGGAGTGGTACTTAAAAGCTTTAGCATTATTCCAGTCATATAGGATTCATAATATTAAATTAATATAAGCGAGACTTCTGAGCTCCGTCGGGATATAAAGGGTTAAGAGAAAATTACAAAAACACAAACTACGACCTTAAAAAATACATTATTGCGCTAACTCGCCTTTTATTAATAAAGTACAGTAAAACCTGTGTAAGTTGACCACTTGTACTGTGTAAGTACTTTATACTGTTCAGCTTAGACAGGCGGGCAACTTATAGAGGTCGATATATAGTGACACCTCGATTCTGCGTTTCCCGAATATGCATTTCCCCCGCGATTTAAGGGTTTTTCAGCAGGTCCCACCACCAGTTGCTTTCTATGTGTTTCCCATGTTTTACATTTTCCCTTATTTAACGCTTTTTACCCAGTCCCTTTTGACCAAAGTAAAATCAAGGTTTCACTGTACATGATACAGGACTTATTTTGTGGCTTGACAAAAGCGATCAACTGACAAGGTTAGTCAAATTTACAGGTTTCACTGTGCGTACTTCGGAATAGCTGCACTGCAAAAAATAAAGTTGTTTTTACAGTATAATACTGGCAGCAGAGGTACCAGTTTCAAACTGTAAAATGCACAGTAATAAACTGTAAAACTAGCAATTTTAGTTTATTACTGTAAATCAGCAAATTTACAGTCTACCTAACCCAATTTTAGTTTATTACCACAAAATTAGCTGTATTATGCTGTAAAAACAACAGTATAATAATGGCAGCAGATGTTCCAGTTTAAAACTGTAAACTGAACAGTAATAAACTAAAATTACCAATTTTACAGTTTATTACTGTAAAGCAGCAATTTTAGTTTATTAGTTTAAAATGAGAAATTTTACAGTTTATAACTGTAAAACCAGCAATTTTACAGTTGTTACTATAAAATTAGCTGTATTATACTGTAGAAAGATCTATTTTTTACAGTGTGTCCGAATTTAGCGAAGTCTGGTATAATTGCGTCGAGATAATTAAAGGTTTACTGAATTTAATATTTTTTTTAATGTCGTTCCAAAAGCGTACATACATTGTTAAAATTTTTAACTGGCATTTATTCTATAATTATGGAGTTTCAGGGAAACTCTGCTGTTTGCATGTTGCGTGTTTTATAAACTAGTTCATAAATTCATTAATTCATTCATTAATTCACAAAAATTTTTGTTGTAATTTTCGATGTGAGCTACGCGTTTCATTTTTCTTGCAGATGGTGTTATAATTTTGTTGAAACAATTATATAGATAGTACAAACCAGATGCAGATCTGCCTGGAAAGATTTGTAATGAATAGATAAATTATATCTATCGCAGAGGTAAGAAGCGAACCATTACAGTCCTCGGCTGCATTGAAAGTGCCTATTGCAAGCTCGCTTAACAGTGCAAACTAGTTAATGAGTAAATGCAAAATAATCGAAGTTGCTATATGCTAAAATAACATTTTTTAAGCAGTTGAGAAACACAAATTACCGAATTTTTTTTAAAAATAATTTGTGCCTTATTAGCTTTTTTTTTTTCGCTTTACCCTGTTAATAAAGTAGTTTTGCAAAGTGTTGGCGAAAGAAAATACAATTCACCACAATTTGGTTCAACAAATTATTAATATCGTTAGAATTTCCCGAATTTTCTTTTCAAACGATGAATCCCATTGGGCAATAAAATCACGCATGAGTTGGGAAAATTTCTGGTTGAATAAAACTATCTATTTTAACATTTTTGAAATGAAAAAAGAGGAAGAAAAAAAAAGAAACTATTTTTTACGCAATCACAACCATTCGGGTTTCATTACCCAACTTCGTACATCACAAACCAACACAAAGTTCAATTTTAAAAATAATAAGCAAAGAATGACTGAGCAAACTTTCCATAAAAGCATTAAGGATAACTAAGAACAGCAGACACAATAATATAGGTCAAAAAAAAAAAAGAGGTGAATATAAAGGAAATGTTTTTTTTTTTTCAGAAAATTGGTGTATTGGGTAAATGTATATAGCATTTCATCCACACGCAAAAGTAAATAAATAAATAAATGAAGTTGAAAATAAGTAAAGTTGATACTTTCATGCCCGGTTACTCCGAGGGAGCAGTCTTGGCTGCAATGCACCTCAAATTTTATCTCTTAACTCATCCAAAAGGAAGTGATCTAAAGTTGAAACTTTAACATTATGTTTCCATTTATCCCAAGTCATCTTTCATTTTCTGTCGTCGAAATATTAACACATATGAAGTACATATTATTGTTAATAATAGAGATATTAAGTTAAACTTTAGCCGCACTCGAGTACTTTTCCCTACTTCTTGAAAACCTTTTTTTCAATTATTAGCTCATGAGAGAGCAGTGCTCAAACCAAGTAACAAAAAAAAAAAAAAAAAAAAAGAATAAACCGCCTTACATCGTTTACTCATTCATTTATCAACAGTTACAGATAATTGATTCTCACTTCGAATACGTTATTGCTGCTTTTTCCTCGATATTAAAATGCTTATGAGTGCGCAGATAAGTAATGCGTTATTCTTTGTGCAGATGTTTTGTTCGTCAAAGGTATCAATAGCCCCCAGGGAAGTGGAAAACTTGAATTCATACGATTGAGTCTTCTAATAAGTTCTGTGACGGCTCGACACTTTATCACAGCAAATGTGCGATTATAAGTAATTTTAGATCTACCAGGGAATGCGTTATTAACGCCTTCGGGACATTTTGCTTATTAATAGAATGTGGGGTGCATTTATAACGCAGATGTTTTGTACAAGTTACAATTACTCGTTCAGGATTTACGTTTGCTATGATTTCGTAACAGTTGTGTGATTTTTATTCGTGCAGTGTTATTTTAACTTTTCCGAATGTGCAGTTTCACTCATTCGTATTTTTTTTCCTTTTCTTTTTCCTATTTTTCTATAGACAGTTGAACTCCGGTATCTCGACCCGCGGATAACTCGACAACCCCAGTAAGTCGACACTTATTTTTCCAATGCTTGGTCCAATGTTAATTTCAATGTACACGCAAACCTCTCTAACGTGACACACATTTTAAAGAACCTCTATAAGTCGACATCCACTTGCCGTTTTAATCCACTTTTGAAACCGATATTCTTTCCCATTACCCTTTTCTGAGAATTGTGCTGCTTATGGGTCAGTTTATCCATTGTTTTTCGGAAAGAGCTTTTTATGAGAACTCCTTATATCCAGAGGAGACAGTCTCACTTTGTGCTATTAGTGCAGTCTCAGAGCTAAGAAGGGGCTGGATAAATTTACCTAGATCAGTTCGGAGAAAAAAAAGCACCAGCACGACGCGTTCTTCAAGCAAGTGTGAGCAGAGCTTTTCTAATTGATAAGGCCCTCGTATCTCTTTTTAAAATAATGGATTTATTCCCAATAAGGTATATTCAAAATTTTCCTACTGATTTCGTTTTGTTCTTTAAACAAAAGAAGAAAGAAAGAAAGAAAGAAAGAAAGGAAAAAATATTTACTGAAATTATTTTTATAACGTTGGTGATGAGCACTAGTAAATAAGCAATGCAGAAAACACTACAATAGTTCAAATTATGGAACCTTGGTAAGTTGACACCCGCTAACTCGATATATTTTCGTGGTCCCTTGGGGTATCGAGTTGCCGAGGCGTCACTGTATAAACAAAATTGTTTTGCGTTACGATTATGATATTGGATTGGGCCTTGTTTAAAAATCATTGAGTTAAATTAGAAACTTTCAAGAATAAATATGTAAAACCACAGTCCGGCTTGCAAATTTTCATGCCCAGGGCACTTTCAAATTTTACAGCCGCCTTTGAATGGCTGATTTACTTTAGATAATATTGTTTTCCCTGCAAAACGCCCTGAACGGTGATTTGTTGTGCGTCCACAGCTCCCCGCAAATTAGATTTCTCAAACACACTCACATTTAAATAGTAAAAAATAAGAATTATGAACCGGCTAAAGTGGCTCAGTGGCGGATTTGATATGCTGCATTGCGAGAGACCCCAAAGACATAGGGGCCCCCACGGGAGTCCAAAAAATCTCATGAAGAATATTTAACGTAATTCTATTCAACTTTAAGCAACCCAAAAAAAAGATTGCGACGGAACCCAAAAACTGTTAATCTGTCATTGCCGATACCTCACAAGCGAAGTCAAAATAAAAAAAAAAAATTAATGAAATCTAAATATTGACAATTTTTTTTTCTATTAACGAAAGCGCGCACAAATATTAAAAGTGGGTTTTTGTCACAAAGTAATGTTTCGTTGCTAATCTTACGTTATAGCTGGAAGCTTAGATTAAGTTTAAAATTCCGTCTGTGATGAAAGTGATTCGCTCATTAAGAAATGGCTATTTTAAATTATTTTTCCTATCTCAAACGAAATAGACCGGGTTCGTTATACACACACACGTTTATACCCACATCCACCTCAATATTGCTACCTCTCTGCAAACTAAAATGGTCAATTTTGCATACACGTTTGACTGCAAAACTGGAAGCAAACAAAGAAGCTTCAGCACAAAAACTAGTTCCTTCGATGCTTGATTTTAGCTAATCTTGTTTTTCTTAATTTCAATTTGTTTTGAAGCAGATTAATTTGTGTCTCGCGACAATAATTGCGGGATGGACTATACATGCTTTAGAAAAGTAAGACAAAACAAAAAAGAAAAATAATAAGTTTTCTTGAAATATAAGAAGCCGCACCAAAGAATTAAAAAAAAAAAAAGATACTGCTTAGACTATTTTTATAAATATGCTCTGATACGTAATTTGAAAAAAAGATGTAGTTAAATCCTTCTCTCACAGTTTTATTTCAAAAAACTGTTTATTAATTATATCAATTAATAAACAAAATTAAATATTATTTACATAAGTTTTTGAAATTGTTGAAAATTTTAAAAAGGAATACATAAGTATTAAAGATAAACTATCGATAAAATTTATAACTCTTCGTTTTTTACAGTAGGGCTTTTGAGGCCTCATTTTTAACATAAACAATTAAATTCCAGTGAATAAATATCTTTAATTATGAAGTTCAGTTCCACTATGGTGCATACTATTTGGAATTGATAGGTAATTTAAAAAGCAGTAAATTGTTGTGGGTATTTTATTAAAACTTAAAAATTAATTATACAACGATTTTTAAAAAGATTATCCACGGCGTTAAAAGCAATTGTCAAGATTACATACATATAAATATATAAATGGATGTTTGTTTGAGTGTGTTGTGTATTTCGCCTGAGACAAATTCACAGTTTACGTTCGATTTTGACCAAATTTGGCACAGAGGTCTTTCAATGTTCTAGAATTCATATGGGGGCGGAGGGAGGGGTTCGGCACCAATATAGGGTGGGTGAAATCCACCATGTTTTTTTATTATACAAGTCCACAGTTTACGTCGGACCTTTGTCAAATTTGGTACATAGATCATTAGATGCTCGAGAATTCACGTAGGGGAGCCCCCCCCCCCCCCCCTTGGGAGGCAACCCACCTGAAAGTTTTACAGGGAACTCCATGAAACGAAATGTTACGCCTATTAATAACAATGAAATTAATTTTTGGGATTTAAAAAAAAAATCCAAAGAGGATTAAGTTTAAATTTTGAGTCATAAAATTTTAATTCCCCCAATGGGGTAAAGTGAGATTTTCTGAAGAGTAAAGAGGAGTGCAAAGATAGGATTTTATTTGGTCACACACGCACAAACACACATCAGAATCATATGTATCAAAAATAATTTTAATCATTAGTGATTCATAAAGAAACAGTTCACTAGAAAATTTTATTGTTTAAGCAATGAATTTGGGCAACGACTTACGATCTGCTTTGACCAAAATTGCACAAAAAACAGTGGACGATTAATTGAAACAGTGGTTTATTGAATCAATTTCTTAAATGAATTAAATCGCCAAAAATTGAACAATATCCAGCTTTATTAAATTAGCCGCTTCATTGAATAAAATCTGTTTCGAACAATCATGATTCATAAAAGCAACGCCTCTGCATTTTTTAAATACATGAAATACTAACTGACTTTATGAGCAACTTCTGGCTTTAATAAATTGCTAAACAGGTGTTTTCTTAGTCTTAATAGTTTGAAATATTTGAACTTATTTTTTCCCGGTGACTTAAAGAAAAATGCAACAGCTAATATGTTTCTAGACTTACTTAAAGAAAAATGCAACAGCTAATATGTTTCTAGACTTTACTGCATTATCTACTTATACTGGCTTTAAAAATGTTGGGAACCGCTGCTTAAAAAACTTTAATTCATAGAGTTTGCCGCAGAAGATTCAGAAAATTTTATTTTGAAACCTGTTATATATATATATATATATATATATATATATATATATATATATATATATATATATATATATATATATATATATATATATATATATATATATATATATATATATATATATATATATATATATATATATATATATATATATATATATATACATATATATATATATATATATATATATATATATATATATATATATATATATATATAAAACTACAAACATATATATAATGGTTCAAAGCAATTGCACAACCAATGCAACCGCTATTTTGAAACCGTTATGCAGTGTTTTTCAAACGCTTAGAGTTGAAAACGTGGATGATCCAGAGTTTTTGACACACAGATAGATTTTTTAAAATTATTACAACTACTGGCGGATTTTAGGTGGAGGGGGGGGGGGCGAGCCCCTCTCAATTATAAAAAATAATTTAACCATACCATTAACTATTTTTTATTTCATTTTTTCATAACAAAAGTAAAAATTTTAAAACTATTTCTTTAAAACATACGTACACACAAAGCACATTTGAATATACTCCCTTCGTTTTTTATAGGAATTATTTTGCAGCCGGCAGTAAATGTAAAAGAATACATAAAACTCGCGAGTTTCAAATTCAAGGATAGTTAATATCTCGAATCGTTCATTTATTCTTTTTTGGTTGGAAAAGTGATCATTCTATGTTAATAATTTTGTAATAATCAACATGGCAGTGTTTCTAAAGTAATACCATGCATGATAAAACAATTTGGTGAAATTACATAAGAGTTAGTAGTTGATTGACTTTAAAAAAAAATTACAAAAATATTGGCACCCCATTCTTAGGAAATTATTAAGTATTATTTCTGTTATTTAAAGTTGATTAATTCATTTTAAGGGCTCTTGAAAAACATTTTAAATAATCTTCATGGGGACTTTTTTTTGGTAAAGAAATATATAGGGAGAGGGCACTTTTTAATTTTCGGTCCCCTCGCAAAAACTATTTCTGTGTCCTTCCTAGATTACAGCAATGTAATAAAGCTTAAGACATGAATTGCTAATTAATATTTATCATTTTTAAAAAGAGACGTATGTGTGCAATGAAAAAAAAAAATGATTTCTCAAATTATGGGTTTTAATATTTAAGAAATAAGTAAAGCTAAGCTTTTCCGTTCCTCAAGTAACTTGATTTAATAACAGTTACTATAAGATAATTGGCAACCCAAGCAAAATGAAGTCTTTAAAATGTATTTGCACAAGAAAACAAGAATGCTAATACTGAATGTGTAAGACAAAGAACAAAAAAAGTCATCTGTTATTTGTTATTATATTCTGAATGAACAAAATTACAACTACTGATAATTCGTTTCCGAAGAAACTGATTTCAGTTCCAAAAAAGCAAGTTTTCAATAAACTACATAAATGGCCAATTTATGAGCAAAGCAATTAATTCCTGGATAAAATTAAAATGAGGAAATAACTTTTATGCATTAACTGTAAAATTACAGCTTTATGTGTTAGAAGATGATAGTTCTTTGCGGGGAAAAAGAAAAAGAAAGTGAAGAAAGAGAGACTTCTCAAATGAAATTAAACATGACGTAAGTAAGTTGATTATATGAGAGTGCAATTACGCATAATCTATGTTTCGTCTTTTTTCAAGATTAAATTTAAGATATTTTTTTATTTTATAAATTCTGTGAATTAGAGCACATGTCCTTATTTATTGTATTAAATGAGACGAAAACATTATAAGCTTTAATTTCCGATCTAAAGACTAAGAAGTTTTGGAAATAAAGTTTCCTCCAGGCAATTAATTTCGATGTAATTTAAGCTGTAGTAATGTTTCAATCAAATAATTGATAGTGCGAGTAGTTTTGACAAGTAATTTTGGCGTTAGTTGATAATTGATTTACGAACTCCTCCTTTCAGCTCAAATTTATATATTTCCTAAATTATTAAGCATTTGTGGGTATTATTTATATACTTATGTTTGCAACGCATTGAAAAAAATAATTCACAAACATTTTTGTTAGTTATATTTTATTGTTGCTTTTAACTACATTTTAAAAGATAATGTAAAAATTGGAGCCGATTCAGTTTTAAAAACTTTGGAAGTGTTGAAAGAAACGAAGAAAGTAATCATGTATTTATCAGATATGAAAGCAAAAACCGATATTTAGATAATTTCTAGTTTAGTAGGATGACCAATTAGTATAAGCTTTTAGAAGAAAGCGAGTCTATTTCTGGCTACTAGTTTACAGCTCTGCAAGTGTTTAGCAAAACTAATCGAGGTTAAACATTCCAACAGTCAGGCCCTGATTACTGAATAGGTCAATTAGGCCGTGAACTAGGGCCCCCTCAATTTAGGGGCCCCCAAATGAGTACAATTACTCTAGTCAATAGCTTAAAATGTTTTATCCAATGCCTAAAATTGTAAAGTCTGAGTACAGGGACCCCAAAAAAGTATTTGGCTTAGGACCCAGCAACGTCTTCATCGGGCCCCTGCCAATTGTGGAGAAATGATGGGAGTTATAGAAATACTCCAGCAAGAAAAAAAAAAAAAAACTCACAATGAAAACATTATAAAAAGAACCGTATATGCGTCTTAGACTTCGATACAATTTTCAAAATCTTGGAAAATTTCGAAATTTAGAATCCAAATAGGCGAATTTGGCATTAACGTTAAATAAAATAAACACTGTCAAGCATTTTTGAATTAAGATTTTATGCATTTTCCAGTACGTTTTTCGAGATCGCTTTCTCATTATGTAAGAAAATCTGCAATGATAACAAATTGCATAAATTCCAACATTTAGGGAAATTTGCGGACATTTAAAATTAGAAAACTTAATCTTCATTTAAAAAATAAATACATAAAGGAATACAAAGAGACAAACTAACTCAAACAAGCTTACATCTTTCTTTCTTTACTACTATTTCAAACTTAAAAAAATTTGCTAATTGAAAAACTTAGAGTAAAAAAAAGTGGTATGTGAGTAAAATAACTAAAACCCCACCTGTATTAAAAAATTTAGCTTTTTATTTTCCCTATTCTTCATGTCAACATTTTCCTCCACTGAGGTGAAATATTGGTAACATGAATTTGTTGATGTAAGTTACGTCAGATACAATACTAAAAATGACTTCATTAGGAGGTCGAACAGAAAAGAGAAATACAGCTATGCCTGCTCACTGCGAAACAGTAGAGAGTGAATTTAGAAATAGAACGTATTAGCCCCAAATTACTTTAGCATTTTACTGTGCATTGTTTATTTTTTACTGCAAAATTACGTCCAATACGATTAAAGAAAAAAAAATGTGTCTTCGAATTCGCTATATTAACGACTGTATTGTATCAGAGAAAAGAGGGCACGTGTAAATATGGTTTTACTAAGATAATTTGAAGCAAAAAAAAACTTGCAACTTAAGTAAAGTTCATACTACTCCTACCTCTTTGAAAAACTTATAGAGCAAATGAGCCATTTAATGTCTCTGTGGTGATAACTTGTTTTAGTAGGTGGTGTATATAATTTCATCACTGTCTTCACGCAAAAACGCATTTTAAACGAACTAATAAAAGCTAAACTCAATCAGTGCAAACCATTAAGTTAACATTCCGGTAAAACTCCTGACAGTGCTCCTTTTTTTTTTTTTTTAAATTGAATTCAGATTAAAAAAAAAAAAAAAATTGCCAGTTAGTTTTTGGGCAGATGATGTGGCACTTGTGAACATCAGGGACAGATGTGAAAAGTTCCCATATCTTCTCCAAGCTATTAATATTAGTGCAGGATATTCAAAGTGTTAAAATATTTGTAAATATTTATAGCTATAATTTTTCTATAATCAATTGATAAATATATTGTTAGCCTCTTTGTATTTCATTTCTTTTTGTTTCTAAATAGTAGTTAGTCAACAATTTAGTGTTATAGACCAATTACAGGAAATTAAAATCAACAAAAATATTAATTTAATTAATGCTCTTTGTACTATGTAGCCATATATTTTTTTTTCTTGTCCATATGCTGCGAAACTTTAAAATTTAACAGTAAACAGGGTTCGGGTTGTATTTGGAAAAAAATATTTTCTTATTGGCATATTACTGAACAATTTGAACTGACATAGTATAGGTTACAACTCGTCAGTAATAGCAGGTCATATAAATGCAATCAGTAGCGTACACAGCCTTAGGTGCGCCCACCCGCAAGATTTGTAAGTGCACTTCCTACCCCCCGAAAAACTATTTCAAAAAAAATTCCTATGTAACTCATAGTGCTATTTTTCTGAATTGTGCGCCCCCCCCCCGGCCCCTCACCGCTGGGGTGTTATGTACACCATTGTATCCAAAGTAAGAAAATTCCCTCGATTTCAACCTTATACAATAGGAGCTTCAAAAAAAAACCTTTTTTTTTTTTTCAATCTTTTGGATCTAATTTCCAGTAGTTCGGGAAAGTTTTTTGTTATTTTGTAAGTACAGTCGACGTTCGTTATAATGACCACACATTATAAAGACCATCCCACTATAAAGACCTGTGGGAAAAGATCAACTTCATCCATATATTTTCTGTGTTAATATACTTTCGGTATAACGTTCTTTCTTTATCGTCTAATCTAATATAGCGACCAAATTCTACGGACACTATTTCCCGCATTTTTCCAAGTAAGGACATACTTCCAAATTTGTAACTTGAAATGAACTTCAGTATTGTTTACGGGCAAAAGGCATAAATTACTTAGTGTTCAGTGCAACTTTGACAAGAGGAAGGAAGAAATAAATTTATTGGTTGTAATGATAGCTCCTGGAATAATGTTTCTGATCCTATAAAAATTTCAAAATGTTATTATTTTTTTTTTCACGGCAAAATAATATTGGCAAAATAATATTATCTTTCTAAATTGGAAAATCATGTTTTACAAAAAGGCGAGCAACCATTTATAATTTTTTTCTTCGGAAAATAAAGTATTTGTAAAAATGCAATTCTTTTCCCCCAATCTTTCTTAATTTAAAATTAATTCAATATTTTGTTATATTATTTTGCACTAACATATTTTTTAATCCCAATGAAATAAATAAGTTGAGTACTTAGTTGAAATCTTTAAAAACTCATCAATTTTAATGGAAGTACTGAACATGCATGTGATGTATGCGTATTTTTAGAAAAATTCTACATCTTATAACGATCACTCGTTATAAAGACTTTTTTCGTGGGGCGGAGATGATCGTTATATCGAGCGTTGACTGTATATGAGCAAATTTTGTTGATCTGAACTGAGCTAATATCGTCAGTTGCCTCTCTGGGACCATTCATAAAACAAAGTGCGCATTCCCCCCCAAAATGAGATATTAACCTTTAGTTTAATCCTAGAAAGTTGAGATATAGTATCTTTAGAGTGTTTTTTTTTTCGATCTGAGTTAATATTTTTAGTTACATCTGGGGCCGTTCAGTATAGGCAATAGGCCTGTATATCTGAAGGAAGGCCGAACCAAAAAATGATCACTTGTAAAATATCTATATTTTTCTGATATATCCTGCGTTGGTCCAATTTAAAAGTGGTCTGTTTTACGGATATTTATTCCTAATTTGGACTTAACAACTTCGCTAAAAATACTTTATTAACCCCTTAACAATCCTATTATTTTCGATAAAACGGCCGTGAAAGTGCCTATTTTTGTGCTCAAGAAAATTATATACAAAAAGGTGTTTGTGCAATCTACGTATTTATTTTTTAATTTTGCCTTTTTTTTAGCTTGAACTTTGTACGCTTTAGCTAGTAAATATCACGGGCACGCGAAATAGAGTACGAAAATTCAGAAGGAAGGGGTAAAAAATTATTTTCATATTTAGATCAAAAGTGTCTAAAGCCTGTTCCTCATAAAATTGGCTCATGACTCTTTATTTTTGTTTTGTAAAGCATCTAGCGACACAGTCCTCCTGTTCTTAGGGGTCCGATATAGGCGGTCGTCCCCTACGTTTCTAGTAGGGGAGAGGGGGTCCTTTTTCTCTGTAAGATTTCGATGAACGCAAAGTCAATAACGGCCGGTTTTTTGTTTTTCAAATTAAAAACTGACTTTCTTAAACACATTTTTTGCCACGACCTTTAAACTAATCCCTAAAGAAACCAAATCTGGGCCTTACAGGAGGTGTACGTGATGTTGAAGAGAGAACAAGTTGAAGAGCAATCTGTAACATCTTTCTTTCCAAAACCAAGATATATCGGTGGCGGTATATATCCATTTATTTCCCAACTCCCTATTTTTATTCAGAAACAATATACGGCTATGCATTGCTGCATAACAAAATGTGCAAGATCCTTACGCCAGCTCAGACTGATTGAGTAATTCTATAGGACGTAGTAATTATAATCACATCACCAGAAAAATCCGGACGTCTTTGTTACAAAAATCGCATGATAGTTAATATGGTTTAAAATTTTCCTATAAGTTCCGGGAGTGAAATAATAGCTTCAACAAAAATTTAGATTTTGTATCCGAATTTCTTGCACGTATATGTATGAATTATAACACTCCAAATTAAATAATTTGACAAACGCATCCAAAGAATATTCCAATAGACGTTCCCAATTAACGAAGGAAGGAAACTGAAGGAAAGGATGTCTTTGGAAAAGGCTCTTATGGTGGTTTGAGGTTATAACAATATGATTTGGAGTCTTGATATGAATTATGAGACATTGCAATGTATTAAATCCTTATTAGTTTCGAACTCCCTATTTGACCGTCTTGACTCTCTCTCCCCCCCTCTCTCTCTCTCTTTCTCTCTCTCTCTCTCTCTCTCTCTATATATATATATATATATATATATATATATATATATATATATATATATATATATATTTATATATATATATATATATGGACAATACTCCAGAAAAGTTATTTTGGATCCTAAATTTTCAATTTTCCTCATGGGGTGTAATTTGAACCTTTTAGGAAGACAGTATGTGTAATTTTCTTAAATTGCAAAAGCTCACAAATCATCTTCCTTTAATTTAGATTTCTAAATTTGACACAAATTATCATTATGCAATTTCTTTTATAGTTTTCTTTTATTTTTATTCATGAATTAATTAATACTTCAATAAATTTATCGTCGAAAATCAAAATAAATACACAAAAAAGGTAAAGAATTGAAATTTTTTCAAAATTATCATTAACTAAGTTTTCTGACGAGCTTCAGTTCAACGTATCGAACAAAACACTAATAGTTTCAGAAACTAATTTTAAAAAATCCAGGATTTAAAATATCGAAATAATGCAATTCTATCATTTTGTACCTTAGTCCATCATTTCGACCACGTGTTTATAAATTATGAGCTCTATTGTAACGACATAGATGCTAATGACGTTTAACATATTTCACCTGACAAGATATAAACGATGGGCACCTTTGTTGAAATTTTACACATTTTGAACAAAAGTTTACTTAATATAAGCGTGTAAAGAAAAAAATTGCACAATACTGTTATAAGTAACTCATGAGTAAGAATGGTAATGAAAGATTTTTTCTCTTGATTTTGATGTTAAATACCACTCAATGAGCAAGCTTAGAAGACTACACTCAAAATTCTAATGTAGAGGACAACTTTTGACTACGCCAGAAACATATTTATGTACGCAGTCAAGCAAAAAATAAACTTAATTTCAAATTTGAATATTTGAAGTATGGTGAAAATCTGTTTTAGAAATATATTTTAGCTTATTTTGCTGCCTAGGCAGAGAATTAAAGACAGAAATTCTGATTAGGATCAGTCAGGGCCGACGATATGCCATGTCAGCTTAGCCGGAAACTAGGGGCCCGGCTTCGAATTGGAGTAGTATAAATTTTAGAAGTTTGACGGAGGTGGGGCAGCGGGCGACCAAAGTGACTAGGGATCCACCCTGGCTCTCGTTCGCCCTGCCCAAGATCGAAGAGAGGCCATGTCAACTCAATGGGAAATAGTGATATTCGGAGTAGTATAATTTTTATATGTCTGATGGGGGAAGGTGGGCCCAAAGACCAAACTGACGAGGGGCCCGCCCTCCGTGGCTCTCGGTGGCCCTGGGGACAGAGGATGATGATGACATTTTGTACTTACATTAAGACTTCACATAAATAAATATTATTTAGCGCTGCGAAATGCATGTAAATTTGCTCTTTAAATGGTGACAAATATGTATGGTGTTTAACTGATTTTTTTCCGCACTAATTTGCTAAACGTAGAAATTAAAAAAAAAAAACTCATTTTCTTTTCCAATATCAAAGCAAAATTCATTAATGAATATTTAATGAATATAATTATGCAGATTTTAACTGGATGTATGATTGATACAATGATTAATTTGATAAAATGTAAACGACGGAGAATATATGATTTCAGACGAACAAACTTGTTTGTACTGAAAGTAAGTATCAACAAATTTGCAGCTATGAACTATATTTATGCATGTTTTCATAATAAAGAAATAAAATGCAGTCATTCTTATGCCTGTATTTCATCCAATTTTAATTTGACTTCGAAAGTAAAGGAGGGTTGGAAAGAATTTTTGACGATGGAAGGTATGGGACAGCTGCATTTATTATGTTTAATGAACAATCTAAAAATAAATTTTATTTCGTAAAAATACAGTTGCCCCCCCTCCCCCCAGATTCTTGTATAATCATTCGCATTTACAAATAAATTTCCAAGTAATTGCCGTAAAACCATTTGGGCCGTGAATAACAGCAAAATAGGAACCAATTTAAAAATAACAATGACTATCTTTACAGTAGTTTCAGAATAAGGTGTGAAAAATGTACTGAACCAGTTAAAAGTGATAAATGATATGCACTCCATATTATTATACAATGTAAATTATATTTTCCTGTATTTTTAATTGACTGAAATGTTTAAAAAACAAATAAGATTAAAACCTTTAAAATACGATTGATATCATGTTTTTCATATAATATTTACTGAAATCGACCATTATTTTAAGCATCACATATAATTTAGATCAAATATAATTTTAAAAATATAGATAAAAGCTTAGTTAAAATTTCTCTGCTGACATAATGGTAGTTGGTTTATACGTTGTTAAAATAATTAATCGTTCTTAAGATTTTGTCTAGAAAAGAGCTACATTCAGTCAATTACCAATAGGAAATGAGTAGTTTTCCTTAAAAATGAAAACCCTCGAAAAATGAAATGTGAGACTTACCTGATGCTTTTTCATCGGCATCAAGCCCTTCAAATGCTTTACTGGTCATTTCGAAAAGGGCATCCAGGGGGGATGAATTCACAGGCATTACAGCAGGACTGGATGAAGATTCACTCTCGGATTTGGCCGATTGAGAGTCATCTTCTGCTGACCGCGGCCTTCGCCTGGCCGAAGCAGCAGCAGCGGCCGCTGCGGCCAAATTTACTGCTGAAGATCCTATGTCCCATGGTCTCACTATGTTGTTTCGTTCTGTGGACAAATTAAGTCCGCAAGCGGCACTAGTATTATGGCTTAAGATATCTTTGATGAAGAATGGTGTCAGCGGTTTGGGAGGACTTGGAGGCAACCGTGGCCTTACGTTCACCATCCTCAGTCTTTTGATGGGTCGGAAATACTCCTCATCAGGGCGAACTAGGTTGACTGCTTCATCAGCACTGTTTGGACTATTATCCACATCAATGTCTTCATTCGATGTTCCTTCCTGGCCAGTTTCGCTGTGTTCTTCGTCATCGGGTTGTGAAGAGCTTTTGGATTCCTCTTCTTTCTCGGATGATGCATAAATATCTGGGGGAGAGGATACAGAGACTTTTTCAGGTGAGGACAATCTTTCGTCAGAGCTGCTCGACATTGTGACAAGCAACGGTTGAATTCCTGGTGCTCCGCCTAATTGAAGAGTTCCAAATGTAAACAATACCGCTCTTGTCTTTGTTTAACGTATCGGTAGATTTAAAACGCTGATACAGGCATTTAGGATTCAGTGCATCATCTGTGCTTGATATTTCATACAACGTTTGAATGCTCCAGCACTTCAGCAACGAAGATGTCAACAGTTTCGTTCAGTAGAAAATGAGGTGTCAGAGGACCTCTTTTCCAACTTTAAAAAAAAGAACTTCCTATCTTTTCCGTCGCCTTTGGCAGAGCAGAAGTTTTCGATGTACAAGGAACTGATTGTTCGCGGTCTCCTCTCCAGACAAGCCGGGCGAAAAGTTGACTTATTTAGATCCACGCACAAACTACTCTTGTTCAAAACTGACTTTTTATTTCCAAAGCTCTTTACGTCTGAGAAAGTGAGTAACGAGGCCACCACACTATAACTTTCACAAATATAGCTCACTAAAATGTAAATGATTTTTCACTGCAATCGAGTGAACTAGAAATATATTTCTTTGGCAGAATTTATCACGTTTCATTCAAATATATCTTCGAATTAATTTTTTTTAAATCCAAATTGATGAGTTATGCCAGCACAAACAGGCAACAATATTTCGCACTTTTTTATCACGAAAAACGGTAATTCACTAGTATTTCTTGACAAATAGCTTTGGTTTCTAGGAACTATAGGCGACTTTTGCTGGGGATTACCAAAACAGAAATAATGGAAATAAATATTTTTAAAACATAAAACACAAAAAGAAGTCTTTTTCTTCAAAGTCTTACTATCACTCACTAAGAATCAACAATAATATCACAGATCATCTTGAGGCGGTAGGCAATGCCTCCCTTCGGCGGCAGGGTAGCGGCGGCCTGAACCGGAGTAGGCTTAATGTTCCCCGTCACCGAATCCACACTGCTCCAACAGGTCACTAGTCCGAAGTTTCTCTAACTCCTCCACTTGTGCGAGGACCACTTCCGATTCCGCTGGAAGCAAGGGTCGAAATGACGAAATGGATGATGAATGACTACCAAGAGCTGGCCAAGATCTCGATTGCTGGCCATCACACGCCGGTGATGTGCAACTTACATCATCACACTCAGCTCCTCGACTCGTTTTCTGTGGAGATGTGCCGCTCCGCCACTCACAGCTTTCGCCTATGGCGGTCGAATCAGCTAATGGGTGCTGCTGGCAGGTGGGCGGGGCTTAATGGGGCGGTAGCGATTGGCTGTGGACGATTCAAACTCCTACACTTTGGTTTCTCCTACGCCCACCTCTATAAATCTTTATTCCACAACAAAAGGGAGGGTTACTGGAAATTAATGACGTGACTCATTAGGGAGATAATACGGAATCGATTTAATTGGAAGGACAGTTTATTGGTTCATTCCGAGTCGGTTATTTTTATGTAATTGAAGGAAGGCAATACAGACTGTCATCTCCCCCCAATGATGCTATCATTATCTTTAGCTCATAAAACATAGTTCGGGTTAATTATTTTTGTATTGCCTCTGCGTTCGATCTAATTACCTTTCATGATAAATATAGATCCACAAAAGAATAAGAGAGAGAGATTCTTGAAAAATTAAAATTTTTAAACAATTTTTTTGGGCTAATGTTTCAAAATAATTAATTTTCACTCTTAATTTGATTTTCTTTCATGACATCGTTTATTTTAACAGTGATTTTTGTTTATTTATTTTTTCTTATTCCTGAGCAGAAATTCCAATTCACTTTTGCTTCTAAAAACATTTTAAATAAATAATAGATAAAATATTGAAGTGGATGGGAAGCAATGTCAAAGTAAAATATAATTGTGCTTGGAATGCAAAACGGATTATTCTACTTAAGTCATCTGTCTTCTGGACAAAGTGTGCTTTCGCTTCATGAAACACTTACGATACAGAATCAATGGTGCATTAGTTTTGGAAAGATTTAAAAAAAGAAGAAAAGAAAAGAAAAAAACATAAGTATGTCACGAAATAGTCTAAAATATTTAAATTTTGTAAACTTATTTCGTTAATATAACGGTTTATTTTGCTACTCATAAAATTCGCATGAATTTAGTTGATTAACATTACTTTTATTGCTTATAACTTGTTTTGATGTTATTTCAAGTACAACACTTGACATAATGGAGTAAGGAGACCTGAGTACTAAAGTAATACGCCTGAAGTTATTTTTAAGAAAAAGTAACTTGTTTCGCATTTGTTAATATTACACTGTATTTAAAAAATCAAAGAAACAAAATTTTTAAAGAAAATCAGGGGTGAAGGAGAAAAAAAAAGAGAGTGGGAAGGTTGAGCCTTTTACTTTACTTTCCTTGATTGCTTGCCGTTATTTGTTTTTTATATTTCTCTAATCTTGCGTAAATAACTTTTTTTTAATTCATTTATTTATTTCTATTTTTTGTAAGGTTCGGGTACAAATTTGCATTTAAAAAAAAATAGAAATAAACAAATCAGTATTCCTATTTACCAGCGAAATGTTCATGTCATTATAATGTAAATATTTTATTTCGATTTCCTATTTTTTTTCTTTCTATTCTCATTGTGTTAAAAAAATTAGCAGTTTTATAAGCCATGATTGAAAAACCAACGTCTGTTTATATGCTCATGTGTAAACATATCATCATAGTTGTACTCTGAGCTATCAAATAAAACACACCCTCTAATGTTTAGACATGTAATTTTGCAGATATGCTATGCTTTTAATCCATAATTTTTCTTTGATTTAATTATGTTATCCAAGCATGTTCTGCTACCTTAAAAATATACAAATATCTAAAATATTAGGGGCAGAGAAGAAATACACCCGATGGAAAATTTTACGAAAGGTCTGGGTGCGGCGTTATCCGACGAAATCAAGATAAGAAAGTTCTTCAAGGCTTTTGAAACGAGTCTCTAATAATAAACAGTTTTAACAAGAGGCAAATTTGTAAGTAGTGGAATAATCGGGGAAAAAAACAATGTTGATTTTAACGAATCAGTAAAGTGATTAAATCTTTTACACGCGTTTCAAAACTATCGTGAGAATTTTCCCACCGTGAAATACTGCATAACGAAACAAAAATAAAACTGAGAAGAAAAAACTAATAATCATGACAAGTTATTAAAAGTAAAATATGTACTATCTTAATTATACCGAGCATGACCAATGCAGTGGTTGGAAAAACTACATTTCTTTCGTAGCGAACTACAACTATACTTTGTTATAAATGTAGTTAACTACAACTACAACTACTTTGTTATAAATGTAGTTAACTGCAACTACTTTTTTTTTAATGTGGCGACTATAAACTACTTTTGAATTGTAGTCGCTACTTCGCTACTTTTTAAAAAAATAAATAAATAAAAAGCATACACCGTTTAACGATTGACCGAAAAAAATCGAAAAGTGGTTTACATTAATAAATTAACTCATTTGAATATGGGGGGACGGGGGGAGGGAGGAATATTTAGGAATATAAAAATAATTTGAAAGAATATAAAAATTATGATGCCAAATAAACCAATGACATCTAACAGATAGAATAATATTTCGTCAAAAAGATGTATCTAAGATCAGCTCATATTTTTATGGTTCTTATTTCTTTTTCCGTCCGCTGCTGTACTCGTGCAATATTTGCACCAGTCAGAATCAATTAAGCCTAGTTTTTTGCTTCGTTCTCTTTTTTTAAATTTTTTCGCATTTATTTATTTTTTAATTTAAAAGTAGTTTCCAGAAATCGCTACAAACTACTATTTTTTTGTATCGCGCTACTTACTTCTCTACTTTTTCTAAAAAGTAGTGCGCTACACTACAAACTACTAAAAAATGTAGCTACTACAGTAGTTTCGCTATTTGTAGCGCGCTACTTCCGACAACTGGACCAATGTCAATGATTTAATTGTATCCTTCAAGCTGTATGCGTCATGTTTTAGTGAGCGTGGTAACAATTTCACGCTTCACACAATTTACACGTTTTATTTTTAGACGAACTGATTTCTTACAACTTGAAGAATCGAAAATATTTGTGATTTTTATTATTTATTTATTTATTTTTTTAATGTTCAAAACTGTCTCATGGTGCAGGGTATGACGAAAAGAATTTTTTTTTTAAATCATATTTCCAATAGCGTGGAAAAGTTACCTTATGCTATTGTTAGTACGTGTGTTCCAAATTTTGTTGATCTGCGTTAATATCTTCAGTCGCCTCTGGGGTCGTTCATAATGCAAAATTAGTTAATTTTTATCGCTTTTTCAAAGAATGAGAAATATGAATCCTTTGTTCAAATAGTGCCAAGATGTTGCTATATAATATTCTTAGAGCTTGCGAAAGTTTTTTCCTGATCTGAGCTAATATCTCTAGTTACTTCTGGAACCGTTCATTATACAAAATTCGTTAATTTTGTCGTATTTCAATATTTTTTTTAAAAGGAAGGAACTGGAATTCTTAGTTCCAACAGTGGCGAAAATTTGCACACGTGCTACGTGTAACATATGACAACTTTTCGGCACTATTGGAGCTAAGGTTTATTATTTCTAATTAATTAAAAAAATTTTGGAAAAAAAAAGACGATGCGGTAAACGAATTTTGAATAATGATCGGCCTTAAGGTAACTGAAGTCAATGACTCACATCCATAAAAATTTTCACACGGTCTAAAAAATGGTCAATTTTTTCCATTCAGATCAACAAAATTCCGTACACATAACAATAACATAAGACAACTTTTCCGCACGGTTGGAAATATGATTAAAAAAAAAAAAAGCTTCGTTGGGCATTTTTTTTTTAGATGGGAGAAAAAACCATATTTAGCTCGCGAAAGTGTTATTGCACCAGGTCTGCAGCCCATGCGCTCCTTTTGAAGTGAAAACTTATTTCGAAGCGAGGCGACGTTTAGATTAGATTTAACCAAATTTTCAAAGCATTGCACTTCATTTTTAAAGTTGTCTGTAAACTTCAAGGCATGAAGCAGCAGATTCTATGTTCTTGAAGTAATGTATCACAATCAAAATATAAATGTGTGCTCCTAATATATTCCTTTTAAAGTTTAAATTGGCTACTAGAATTAGGTTAAGATGATTGATAGAAACAAATTAGAATAAAAATTTGAGTTATTTGTACACAAACTTTTATGATTTTAACAAAGGAACCTGCTCGAATTCTGCTCGAAATGTACCCTGATTCAAATTTAGAGCAGCTATTGATTCATGTCATTTTTGATTAAGTCATTCTCTCTGCAGTGAAAAAAATGGTTAGAAATGTTTAGCGGAAAATATGTCTACCAACGCTGCAATCTAGGAGCGCAGCGAAGGGGTTAATTAACCATGGTTATTAACCGTTGTAATTAAAAGTCAAACTAGTATTTAAATGTTCAAAGCTGAAAAAACGGAAGTAAAACGAAAGTTTATCAAAAGATGTATTGCATTAAAAAAATAAATAAAAGGATTGTAAAATGGGGTGAATCGGTACATCACTTTTCAGCTTTGATTGTAAAAAAGTAGTTAAAAGATGTTTTTTTAATTTAATTTTTGGGGTAAAAACTTCGGTCTGGCTTTGTTTTCGATATTCCAAGTAAAGACATAACATTTTGAGCAGTTATTATTCATATATATAGGAATGTAGGGGCCTTCCGAATCACCCCGCTTATAGGGGTCGATCGGAACACATGTTAAAATTCTTATTTTTTCAATTTTACCTGTAATAGGTTTCACAAACATGAGTACTATTGACGGAGGAGAATAAGAAGATAGTAAGTTTTTCTTTTCCACTAAACGTTAATGATTTGTCAAAGTTCAAATGATTTTTAACTAATGAAAAATTAAAATTAATTTTAAAATATGCTTTTTGAATTGAAATACAAAGATTTAACATAAATTGAAGTCACTCATGTCGTCCTCAAATATGTACTTGTCCTTAAACCAACCGTTGTGGCTTGACTTAAGTTTTAAGTTCACTTATTCGTCACTGTCTGGGAACTGAATTTTTGCTACATAGTCTGTATGACTGTCCCCATATATTTTAAGCAAAAAGAAGTCTCCTGGAGCAAAAATCTTTTCAAACCTGCAACTTTCTGTCATTCTAAGATCTAGTTGCTCACGAGAAGGGATGAACAGTAATAAATAATTGCCCTTGTCTTGATTAGAAGAATTGGGGTTAGAATCTCGATTTTTCAAACAGTTTCCTTAAAATAACTTTGAATTGAAACAACAGAACAAAGTGTTCCCCCGCAAATCCTTATCCTATGACATTATGAAGAATTTTTAATTTTTATGCCACAATTAAAATACGTTGTCTCTTCTAATGTGGTACTCTGTTTCTCAGATATATGCATAATTAAAAATACTATTCTTAGATTTGAAATATAAAGGGGTCTGTACTTGCATATAAAGTTTTGCAGACGATGAAAACTTGATGTTTTTTGACGTCCCACTTGGAGTCTTGCACAGAAATCAATAGTGTTGCCAGAATGACAAAAATATTTTTTCTTACTTCTTATATTATCGTCGCCACCATTCCTAACTTACGAATGTGAAAATTGGCACTTTTCAGGAGAGTCAAAACACTGGATATAACTTTTTAACACCAAACGTGTTTTATTATTTTTAATTTTTAAACTCTTATAAATATCTTTAAGTGTAAAACTATCGTTCGAAGGTATCATTTTAATTTTAATTATTCGTAAAATTCGAATTTGAGAAACGAACTTGAAAAACGCGAATTTTCACATTCGTTAGTTTAGCATGGTGCCGACGATATTACCTTTCTGTAAAAAATTTAACTGCCAAAAATCTCTGACAGTATATTTATGAAACATTTATTTGTATGATCAAGAAGTTTTATTCCGAATCACCCCGCTGTTCCTATACACCCCATTTTACGGTATAAGAATGGAAACCGAAAATATAGCTACCGAAAAATAAAACTGTCAAATTTTTATTTAGCAGAAAAAACTGAATTGATTTTTCCCCACTATATTTTTACTTAAAATAAATAAAAAATATAACATGGAATTATTTTTAATAGGCCAAGCTTTAAAAAAAATCTCAGTAACGAAATTTATTTCTTTTTAAAGTTTTAAAGAGATATTAAAAAACACGTTTTGAGCATTTTAATGACCATAACCCTGAATGCGACGTTTTCACTTTTTTCTTACAGTTGAGCTTCTACTGCAGATAAGGTCTTTGGTTAATGTCTAGATTATAAATCAGAATGTGTATTTATTTCTTTAGTGTTAAATTAGAGGGCGCGTAAAGCTAAAATCGGGAAAAAAAAATTGAAGAAAAACTTTCAAAATTTTGTTCTGTGACTGAAGATGATATCTTTCACTTTGAACCTTATTTTCAAAAATTCATAGCTAGACTAACACGCTAATATATACGGTAATTATTTCAGCGAAAGTGAATAAAATTCTCAAACCTCCAATCGAAGCGATCGTTCGACAAGTGTCTGTGTGTTGTGAATACTTCGGTAGTTTTCCGAAATCCTTAACGACGACATATCGGCATTTAGATGTTTTCCGAGGCCAATGGGCCGATATTTTCTCAAACTTAGTAACTGCCGCCGATGCCGACAGAGAATGTTTTCAACAATCGGCACGGTCGAGACTTATTTGATAGCTTAAAAATAGACTAAAGAAGGAGATGTAGATATGTATGCACATCAGGATTGCTATTACCCCCCCCCCTCCCCCCAGAGGAAATCCTGGCTGCGCTATTGCTATTATCTTATTAATTATCTTTTTACTTACTTATTTTATTTTATTTTTACAAAAAGTCCTGTAAGCTAAACATGTTAAAATAAATACATAAAGAATCTTATTTAACCCCTTCCAGGCTCATTTTATTTCGGGATTACAGGTCAAAAAATGTCAATTTTTTTTATGCTTATTTTCATACATACATATCTTTTTAAACATAATAGCATCATTCGCATGCTAAAACACTGTATAGTGCTATATCTAGTAGCAACAATAGTAAATAAAAGCATCCGAAACCATAAAAGGGACATGTGAAATAATTCGGGAAAGACTGGTTGTGCAGTGTTAATTTTCACAGTGCCCGAGCTACACTCGGGATGAGCCAGAATGGTACATTTCGCTTGCCCGAGTCCAGCTCGGGAAAAGCCGGGAAGGAATTAATACGTGATTATAGAAGATATGATTCCAAAGTATTACGCAGCAAAATAGATAATTCTTCTATGTTTACAACTGCTCCGATTTTGTTGAAACAGGTGGATTGTGCTATCAAACTAAAAAATACTCTCTATTGCATTCCACAATTCCGGAAGCATGTGCAGTAGCTCTACGTGGCTATCAGGTTTTTTAATGTATTTTTGCCATTATTTGAGAAATATGGACCGCGCACACAAGCCCGCAATCGTATGCTCTATTTTATTCATAGTAGCAATGAAAAATAATCATGAACACTCGCTCGAGTATTGTGTTTTGAATCGTAATAAAATTTATTGTGAAGTAATTAAGTGTAATTGTGTGTTCTGAACTTAATATTTCTATAAAGTTTTTGAGTAAAGTTTCAGTTATACAGCATGCATCGAGGCATGGAAACGTTGTAATACATTGCAAAAAAAAAAAAATGTCTTGTAAAATTGCGGATTTTGAACCTACTTTTCGTTGACGGTGAAAAGCAACACAGAATAAGTATCGCCAATTTCAATTTGCTGCTCGTTATATCTACTGCAGTAAACCCCGCAATAACGAACCCACAACGGACCGTCTTAAGAAATCGTTATAACCGATGGTTTGCTACATCCGACTTTTCAAAAAAAAAAAAAAAAAAACACCATCAGTTTCGCTAAACATTTCTTTAATCAACATCTTATTACACGATTTTTTTAATAATTAAAGCAATTAGGTGAAATAATTAAATGTAATGTAATCAATTAACTACAAAAAATTACTTTTCTTTTAATTTATCCGCAGTCGGGAGGGAAAAAGCTATTTTCTGTTGCAAGCTTTTGAACTTCATACACGTTTTGCCAATTTTTTAATCAATCATTATAAATTATAAACAAATTCAAAACATGTTGATCTATAGTTTCTCAGTCCCCAAAAAGTTGTGTAAAGCATTGACAGCAGAAATCAAAGACCCTGGTGACCATGGACTTCTAAATCAATATCAGAGGATCAATCCTTAATCAAATTGTTCGTGTTAAAGGCTTTCGAATAATTCAGAAAATACCAAAACTCTTAATACCGGAAAAGCTTCTTTTTAGATGTTCAAAGTCAAAAATTATTTCCAATGAAATGAGTTTGAAATGGTATTTTTGACATTTTTGGATTGCTACAGATGATTTTTTAGCCTTTGGGAATCGTTATAAGGGTGATTCTTCAAAATCCTAACAATATCATGTCTCCGAAGGATAACACAAAAATTATTTTACTTAGAAAGTTTTTTTTATTTGTCAGAAATACCTTTTCCGATGTTATCCCATTCAAATTCAAACAATCCTTCATTGATTTTTTCCTACAAAAATTTTTGAATAACCCAAAAGTTAATCTTTTTGCGTGTCCCAAACTCTTTTTCAAATGTTCCTCTCCTAGTGCTTCTTGTCAAATATTTAACCGTTTTGAGGGGTGTAACTTAACACGTTGGGAGAGCATGAACTCTCGGAAGGACGGCAACAGGTTAACGTAGCGGGCGGCTGTCCTCTTGGGGGAGAACTTTAAATTTTCACAATTGAATTTTAAATTTTTCCCCTTTATCTGCATTAAAAATGGAGTTGAATTGGAAAGTTATTTGTATTGTTATTTGTACTCCATTAAAAATGGAATGGAATTGGTAAGTTAGATAACAAAAAAATTTTCAGCCCGATGGGGGGTTACCATTGTCATGAGGTCTCAGCATTGAACGCGTTAAAGTGAGTTCCCTCTTTTTTTCTCTTAATAAGTTCCTAACAAAGAGTAAGTACAATTTTTTAAATATTTTTTGAAGCACTTTTATTTTTATAGAATTTGTGATTGGAAAATGTCAGGTTTTGGAGAATTACCTATAAGCGTTTAAAGTTGCATTAATTGCATAGAGCTTAAATTTGGACCATTCAAAAGGTTCGCTACAGCCGAGGGATCGCTTTTTATCAGGTTCGCTATAGCGAGGTTCGACTGGCTACTTTTCCCAGCATTGTATGATCAACCTTGAAAAAAAAAGTTGCGTCAAGGGATTCATGTTCAAAAATCAGGTTAAACAAAAGAAAAGAAAAGAAAAAGGAATGTAAAATTTCTCGACAACGAGTAGAAAGGAACAATTTTATTACTCAAAATTTAAAGTTAAACCTCTTAGGATTTTTTTTAAATTCCAAAAATCCAGTCATTATTATTTTAATAGAAGTGGACATTCCGTTTTACGGGTTTTTTGGTGAAAACCCTGTATTGGGCACAATGAAGATTTTCGCTTCCCATTTTAAGTTGAAAACTAACCTATGGGAATTCCTGTGCATCAAAAGACCAATGTGACACATTTGGTTGTGATCCTACATAAACTGGATTTGTATAAGACAGCGTCAGTGGTGGATTTACCATGTCGCAATTAAATGTATGTGAAAAATGTTTTGAAAAGTTCTATCCCAAGTAGCACACTTCGTTTTTTAAAGGTTGTAAAATGGTTATTAACGTTTTAACAACCGCTTAAAACGTTTATAAAACGTTTAAAGGTTATTTGTGCTACCTGGGATTATACAGGAAATTGCCCCCTGAAATGCGTTGTGACTTGCCCCCAAACCTGTAAATCCGCTTCTTATTAGCGTTGAAACAAATTGTTGATCATGTTGCAAACACGAAAAAGAGTGGTGCTCAAACTTTGCGGGATGAAAAGTGAATTAATCAGTATGATTGTTAAATCTGATACAGAGCAACATTATTTTGCACCCATTCTAAAAAAATTACGTAACAATGTCTAACTTATTTGCGAATAGTTTAATATGTTTTGAAAATAAAAATGTATCGATTAACTTTTATTGGAGTAGTCGTGTTGCTTTAAGGTTATAGACATCGAGTCGTGTGTCAACCGTAAGATGGTAAATCTTTATTGAAAAAATAATTTTGATATAAAAAGTTGTGCGAGAGGTATAATAAACCAAAAAGCGGATTTTTCAACAATGCATGCAAGGGAAAAAAGAAATATTTCAGTGAACGAATTTATGAAACCGTCAATTATTAACGTTGCCAGCTTACCCCCGCTTGCACTACGAATCAAAAGCGGATTTCCAATCCGCAATATAATAACAGAGCAATTTTTACGGCAAGGACAAAATACGTAACTAAATAAAGAAAATAAGTAAAAACATAAAAGAGAGAAAAATATTAAGGGAAAGCCAAATACTAGAAGCTGAAGTGAAAGTATAAGAAAAGAATAAGCAGAAAAAGTTCGGACTTTCATAATAGCTTCAATATAACACTTTCATACGCATTTTAAGTAATACGTACTGAATATAGCAATCACATCTTGAGGTGAGCGGACTGTTCGCTCCCAGTCGTTTCACGCCTAATTGATGTTCTTGGTTTTGATAACAAAGAACCAAAGCGCAACTCAAAGCTTCTCCGCGTCGCAAATCACCAGTTCGTTCGGCCCTACTGGAGGGAGAGAGAGAAAAAAGAAAGAAAGAAAAAAAAAATGTTGAACTTCTTCAAGAAAACCGTTGTTTCTTCTCGCAGTCGGTACACGCCGTCATCAGTAGTGAGGGGGAGTTGTAGCGTTATGATTGATGACTTTTGCTGATGTCCACCGCTCGGAACACGGCTAAATGAGTGTCTCTAATACCAGGGCCGGTGGCGCCGGAATCCTTCGGTTATGGCGCCTAATGACACAAATTAAGAGTCTCACAAAGATTGCTATGCGTCTTTTGGGATGTTGTATTATTCACGAAAAATTGCCAGGTGTGAAGGATATTCAGAAACATTGTGGTCACAGAAGGGTACATTGAAAGATTTCAAGGTTGAATTCTCTCACAGGTGGTCTCGGTCACCTTGATCTTCTCACCAAGGATCAGTATATATGAGAGAAATGAGTCCCCCGAGCTCAAATATATTTCATGAATGATCAAATCAAGTAATTTGCATATTATATTTTTTGCATGTTATTTGAAATACAGGATCTTGGTTTATCAGAAAAAAATGTTTAAAAAATATACTGAAACTTTTTTTTTTTTTTGAAAAACAATGCAATTAAAATTCCACGCACTCCTCTGAGATTTAGCAATCAACTATTCTCCTAACGAAAGAAGAAACACATTTACTTTTCGAAGCTATGAATAATATCGAACGTTTTCTTTTCCTAGAATAAAAAAAAAACTTTCCTTGATACTTAATCCACGTTTAAAGTGCAGTTATCTGTGTTTATCATCTCATTTTTCAATGCAAGCTTAAGTTTCAATGCACAATGATTACCTTCATGTTGCACAGCTTGGGATTACATTACGCATTAAGTCAGGCACGTAGCTAGAACTTTGAGAAGGGGGTGGTCCAAGACTTGATAGAAAATTTATTGACCAGCTGGATAATATTAATTAGTCGAATAATTATATATATATATATATATATATATATATACATTAGGGTGATTCAGAAATGTATGGAAAAAAATAAACTTTGTATTTTTGCGCGTCTTACCCTCTTATTTTGTGCCACTATATACACTGATTATTTGTGAAAAATTTTGGTAAAATATATTAATATTTAGAGGTCGCTCAAACGCCTTGAAATTTCGTGATATTGACAAAAACGTGATCGTAAATGATATCTATAGAAAAAAGTAGCCTTTGTATTTTTGTGCGTCTTACCCTCTTATTTTATGCCACTATATACACTGATTATTTGTGCAAAATTTTGGCAAAATATATTAATATTTAGAGGTCACTCAAACGCCTTGAAATTTTGTGATATTGACAAAAACGTGATGGTAAATGATATCTATAGAAAAAGTAGCCTTTGTATTTTTATTCGTCTTATCGTCTTATTTAGGCCCTTTATATACACTGAATTATTCACCCAAAATTTTAGTAAACTATATTTACATTTAGGAGTACTTCAAATTTTGTGATAGTGGCACAAATGCGAACGTAAATAATAATAATAACGAAGTTACTTTATTGCTTTTTTATGTCTCCGAAGAAAAAAAGCGTGCAATCACAAAATGAACTATATATCTGAAAAACCAATGAAATGCAGAAAAGTATGAAAACTAATCAAATACGGAAAAAATATAAAAAACAAATTTAAATACATTAAATATATAGTAATTCGCTCATTAATTCTTGCAATATTTTTAAGGTTACTTTTTGCAACTTTGAAACCTTTTCTGTGTTCCTGTACCACTCGAAGAAGACACTGTCTTTGTTTTTCGTCATTAGTGATAGTCTTAACAAATGCTTCAATAAGGGCCATGCCACGCTCCGTATTGTCATTTACAATCCTCAGTTTCTTTGGTAGAACAAAGCCTTGTTGGTAGCTATCTTAAAGATTCGGATGCTCAGTATCAAACAGCTGATATATTTTGAGTTTCTTCGTGACATGAATAAGGACGCTAAAAATATTCCAAATCATTTCTTTGTGCTTGCACAAAGGGTTGTTGGGAACCCAGCTCTTAGATATTCTTTCCCATTAACGATAAGAATGTGAAAGAAATCACATTCATATGTTACGAATACCTTTTGTTTGTCCACCTGCAAGTTTGAACTGGTTGGGGAATATCCATAACTTGAAGCCATAAAGAATCTTTAACACAGATATAACACGAGGAATCACTCTTGGGACATGAAAACATACACCAAGAGAAGGTGCTCTGCTCAAGAAAATCGCACTAAGCTCTAGTATCTTCATTGGACACTTCTTTTACATGGGTCATCAGAAGTTAACTTTGCGCAACTTCCATTACTAGTTGCACGTTGCTCTGAATGTGCTACCAACTCCTCAACCTCATCGTTCTTCACTCCAGGTTTAAAATTAGAATGTTTTATTCTGGACTATGATTGCTAAAACTGCTTAAAAAGCAGTATTGTAGATCCAATGGCAGTGGATGGTTCCACGCAATTGCGTGAACATCGCATCTGACATTGCACGCAATCAAATACCCCAATTCTACCTATTTCTTGGTTTATCGGTTAAAATACCGAGAGACCAAGAGTAGAATAGATTTCGGTTGTAATACCACAGAAAACACAATGTCTAAAATATAATGGCGGAAAGCACAATATAAAAGTTGCTTCCATAGTTTTTTTTTCACCAAGTTAAAACATGCTCCAACTTTAGTACCGGCAATGCATGTCGTATTGAAACACATACCACGTACGAGCTCAGTAAGTTCCCATTTATCTAACTGGTTATCGTATAGCAGCATTTTCCGTAGCAATTCCAATGCCTGACTAACTTACTAGAACACAGAAGTAAATCATCAATGCTTGTGGTCCTGATACTAATACTGGTATGAAACCCGCCAATCATCCTTCATTTTCCCGATATATTTTGCATAAGTGTTTCGTTCCAGTGAACTATCAAAGGAAGTCCTAGATTTAAACGACTTTTGTAAGTTAACGGCCAATTCAAAGCGAATAGTTTGTATTTACCGTTTTATGGACGTTGTCAAATCCTCCCCATTTGACCCATACTTTGTACTGTAGCAGCTACTATCAAAGTGGCTTTCTGTCACTTATACTGGGCCCTGTCTAAAGTGATGCTAGGTGTTTTAGCCAAATAAACTCATACACATCAAACAACAGAAAAGAAAACAGAAACCACAGCCCGAGCTTGCAGCTGCATTTTCTACCCAAACTCAGGTAAGAGATAATGCAGCTTTGGAGCAGGGAGGAGGGGGGTAATCGTTACAACTCACTTTGAGCTATTATTTTATTGACTAATTACTTAGTAGAGTAAACTAACGTTTTAAGTTATTCCATTTTATATGGAGAATAATATTATTTCGGGTAATGAAGATATATACTCCAACTCTCGAAATTGCTAATTTTCAACAGAATTCGATTGCGTTGAGCGACCTCTAAATATTATTCAATTGAGCTAAAATTTTATGTACATCACATTCATGAATAGTGTAAGAAAACTGAGGGGTAAGACCAGAGAAATTCAAAAAAAAAATTTTTTTGAATCACCCTAATATACATATATATATATAATAGCTATATATATATCGCCTAAACGAATCAAAGGTATCAAAACAATATTTTGCATGAAAATTAAATGTTTTCGTAAGTTTTGCCGAGAGAATAAAATGGGTATTTAATAATGAAAAACAATAATAATAATTCGAAGCTGTGTGTCCAACTTCCTTTGCTACTTGTATTAAGGACTAACTTTTCGAGTCAAGTCATACAGCATGTGGCCAGAACACTCATTGATGTTTTACAATGGTGCTAACCTAGCGTGATTTAGCAAAAAACGGTTCAAGGATTAATATTAGTTAAAATTAATAGTTTAGATGCTCTTTATAAATAATAATTACAGTTATATTTTTTTTGTTGTTGTTTGTTTGATTAAATTTCATTTTTAAAAGGAAAAATACTGTTACAAATCTTGTAAATAGTTGTTGTTTTTCCTGCCTTGCATCATTTTTATTAGTTTTGGTTTTATCTGACGTCATGTTGCAAAGTATCTGAAGATATCACTTTTATCACTAGTATACCGGCCCTGTAACGTTTTGTAGTTTTTACACTTGCCCTGCATTTAATAAGCGTGAAGACATTTTTCGCTCGGAGTGTTTTCTTTTTTTTTTTCTTTTTCTTTTTATCGCTAGAACTTTCTCAATGGAATTGTTCGAATTTATGAATAAACAGAATACTCCAGATATTTCTAGAACGTAGTAGAAATGTCCTTCAGAGTATAAAAAGCTGGCCTTGAACACAAGTCAGTTAGTTGTTTTCAGATTTGATCTGGAGATGCTCGTTTTCGTTCGCTTGGCGAATGGTTGTTTCGCTTTTGTAATTGCTTAATTACTGTTCACGTTTGATACGTGGTGCTGAGTTACTGTTGAGAGTACAGTGTACTGTTTTGCTATCTAATTGCTGGATGTTTAGCAATTGTTTTCTGCTCTTATTGTAAATAGTGTAAATACTTGTAAATAAATTTATAGTTACTTCCTCAAGATTGGAATGTTCATTTAAAGAAAGTTGAAGGTGCTACGGACTCGTTACAATACATATTTGAAGAAATAATTTATCGACAACTTTTCGTTTGGAAACGATATTTATAACATATAACAAAGTAAAATGTTTCAAAATTGCATGTAGTAGGGAAAACCAATCTGACACAAACATTTAAAACTGTTCCACTTGAATATATAAACGTAAATAAAAGTTTGAAATGCTTAAATTTAGAACATCATAAAGGTATTTTATCACTAATTAATTGAAATGTGGCTTTTATTATTACACATTGGTAAAAATGAAATGCTAAATTGCCAATTCAAAGTAAAAGTCGCCGATTTTTCCTCAGAGCTAATTTATTTAACACCTCTTCGGCTGAAAAGGGCACAGGATAATGAACTGACATTAATGTCACGCCATTCAATCTGTCATTGAGCATTGTATTTCTTAAGTATGTTTTTACTCTCTTTAGAGTAGAAAAGGCCCTTTCGGCTTCACAAGTTGACACAGGTAGAGAAGCCAAAACAATCAACAAATATCTCACAGTTGGGTAAAAATTCTTGTTGCAATGGTCTAAAACACATAGAATTTCTGTTGGCAAAAGAGATTTATCTACAGACGCGCGTAAACTTCGTTTTTCGATTTAGTACTGACAGGCTTGCCAATTCCATAAATGTTTTCCCCCAAAAAGAAAATCCATAAAACCCCTATGCGATTGGATAGTTTTGCATGACGTCATTGCAAGTGCAGCCCCCACCCCTTGTCAGCCTAGTCAGAAACTTAGGGCCTTAAGGGGGCCCTCACAGTATAATTTTTGTGAGGTTTTTTTGACTGGGGGACGATCTCACTAGGGGCACCCGCGGCCCTAAGCAAATGATAATATGAACGTGGTGAAATCATGTGGGCAGTTTTTCTCTTTTCTTTCCAAGCAGCAAATTTTCTTACGTCCTTTACTTCCCGAACACACAAGCTAAATCCACGTGCGAATGTTTCTACTATTTTGGCTACTAGGATAGGGTTAAAATGACGACATACGTGGCACATAAATAGCAAGTAAATTTCGTTGTTTGATAGAAAAAAAAAAAAAAAAAAAAAAACAGCAAGTGAACTTCGCTGCTTAATAACACGTTAAAAAAAATCTTAAATCCGGGAAGGGGGTGGTCCGGACCCACTGGACCACCCCCTTGGTTACGTCCTTGATTAAGTTCAACAGAACAAGAGCTGTTTTTACCATAATTGTTTAAAAAATTAGAATCAGACAGCAACTATTATCCTAGACTTTTTAAATATTCAATGTTATCATACAAGGTCGTAGAGAGACAGCAACTGCCGTACATAAATATGATGCAAAGCTTATTAAAAGCAGATTATAAAATAAGTACCATTAGTGTACCACATAGATGTGTACAAAATAACACATCTGTGACCCAGGCTATAAGTAGACACATAAAATGTCATCGTTATTGACCTTTACCAGAGCAATATCCCTATTTAGTTGCAAACCTTTTTACTGTATATCGTGGAATTTTATTACAACTCATTCAGATTTTTAATCATTCGAAAGTTTCCTTTAGCCAAGAGACCATTTCCTTAGTTATTCAGGTTGTATGTTTAGGCATTAGAATTTTTGTATTATGCTTAGAAATTTCCATCGTTATGATAAGGATTTTCTTTTGTGTGATTGGTACCTTAAGATTTATCTTTTGTTTACTGTGATTTTTACTGCCGCTTGTTTCAGGAGCTAGTAATTTGCATATTTTTTTCATTTTATGTTCCAACCGCAGTTTCATTTTTCTTAGCCATTGTGATTTTCATCTTTCGTATTTGAAGTTTACATTTCGTCCCCATAATTTTTACTTTCGCAAATTTTACTAGGGTGATTCACTAGTAATTGGCCATTTACTGGAAGTTTCCAAAAGCTTTATTTAATTTCACAGGAAAAAATCACAGGAAAAGAAGTGAACATTTTCTACGTGTCAATTTGAACGCAATGTTTCTTAATTATTAAAAAGCGAAAAGAATGATAAAGATATCTATTCACTTAAATTATAGTGAATTCCGTTACTTTATTCGTGCATTGTTTCCAGAATACCCCTTTAAAGACGTTGCGACAATACTTTACTTGACCCAGACTATAAGAAAAGGAGCTTAACAAAAAAATGCAGGCCATTTTGAAGAAAATTGAAGGCTATCAAGACAGTTCATCGTTAGCGGACGGCTTTTGAATCACAGAAAATGGCCTCAACCAACTACTATCCCAAGTCAAATTCGAAAGAATAGTTACATTTAGACGACCCTCAAGGACATTTATCTGCTGAAGTTGGAGCTCAAATGATGAGCGGAAATTGCAAACGGTTTATCACTGTCCTCTGGTCCTTCCGTTTGCTGGACACGCGCCCTCCCAAAGGCCATCTATTGGATCCCTTTGCCCATGCATTGTCCTCGGGTACCCATATGCCCCCGATCCCCAACCGAGTGCTAACGGTTATTGCTGACCTTACGCGTCCCCAGGGGTAGTTGGCCATCAGTAAACATCGCTAGCCGCACACCTCCCTAAATGCTCCCCAGGGATTGTTGGAAGTGTGATTAATTCCTACCATTTTGAGAAGGATCAAGAGCGCTAAGTGCCCGGCCTACTGCCAGACGTAATAAGAGCCCGAATCTGACTGGAGCTTTGATTTAGTGTTAGGTAAAGCCTAGGCCCGTTTTGTCAATGTTCTCTGCCGTCTATTATTTAATCGCTCATTATGCTCTCAGGAAATGATAACTGCTGTTGGCATGAGAATAAGGTTCATGACTGCACTTCCGTTATTACGTCTCATTCTGCTTTTATAGTTTTATGGCTAAACTCATCCTGGCATAGCGAATGGGCTTAACAACTCAAAAGACGTATATTTCATCTTCAACTTTTACCGTTGGAAATGTCTCACCGGGAGATGCGTTTAAAGTTGGAAGGAATTTTAAGTTATATATTTCTTGCTCGTTTTTAAGTTGTATACCATCTTAGTTGACCATTTTTTTTTTATTACTATTGGCTCATAGCAGGTCTGATTCATTTATTTGGATTTTAATTAATCTCGAAAGTTTTCTCAAAACCGCAAACTATATGCAATTTTTTATTTCGCTTACTCTGTCAACTTACCTTGAAGTTGAATTTTTTTCACTCCTCTTTACAGATTTTATTATTTTATAGGTTTTTTGCTCATTCAAGTAGATAACCTTTATTTGACCATAAAATTTTCGAAATTACTCAACCAATGATATTTAAATCAACTATTTTATGTCCATTAAAAATTAACTCTTTCTGCAAATGCATTTTTGGTATTTTTACTGAAGAATTCTAGCTTGTCAAAATGAAAATAAGCTCCTCGTTTAGCGATTGATTGTATTTCGGTGTTATATTCACCCTTTTATGCAATTCACAAATATTTAAAAATGAATATATAACTTCTTGAACTCTTGTATCGACTCATTTTCTTCGAAATTGTTGTAAGTAACCTGCAGTCCCCCCCCCCTTTCTTTATGCTGTCAAGGTTACGTGTTGATTTCACTTGCCACGCCTTGACATTTCTCGTTCTATTGCCGCTATTATTGGCAGATAGCGAGTCGCAATCACGTGGCCATTTTGGCATGAACAATGAAGTTCATGAAAGTCTCTATGAAGAGGATTTAAATTGGTTTTCGAAGTCGGTTTGCTTCATGGTTTTTTTAAGCAAAAGAAAAGAAGAGAAAATTTCAAGTCAACCTGGCACTTAGAGCAAAATTCAGTTCTGACCGCTTAAAAAATAAGAAATTATTCTGTTATTGATATTTTTAAGGCGTTAATATTTCATAAAATTATTTTAAAAAGAAACACCTTCAGATCCAAAATAGTTATTTAGTTAAAGTTCGTCACGAGGAGCTCTGTAATGCTTAAGCTCCCTCTTTTCAAACGGTCCCGCATCCAGTCCCAAGTATGAATTTGAATTTTATTTGAATTTTGCAATTCAAATCATGTTTTTCACAATTACGAAATGTGTGCCATGTGGTACTACTTGTTGGGTTTCTGGTATCTACAAATGGATCCTATTGCAATCATAATGGTGAAAAACATAATTTGAACTCAAGAAGTCAAAATTCAAATTAATGCTAGGGTACGGATGCTTAGGGCTGAATGCCAGATATTGTGTGCTGGATACTGTCTTTTAATCCCATACGCAATAAAGGGGGTTATAATTTTGACGTGTCTTTGCAGCACTCTAACGCCCAAACGGAAGGACCGATTTTGAAACTTTTTTTTGTTGTCTTTTTGATAGAAGAGTTGATCGAGAGTATTCTTAACTCGGTCGCATCATCTTCAGATTATTTAAAAAATGAAAATATAATTTAAAATTTTTTGAATAGAAAACATACTTGAAAATTTAAAAGGATAGTACCAAAAAGAAAGAGATGATTTTTCCGCGTCTGAAAGAATGTGCTTGGAACTTCCATGTTACATAGAGCTCGAATTTTAACCTATTTTAACAAATGCAGCTAAGCTTTTATTCATGCGATTGGAAACCGATGTCCTTATTGGCCAACATGGAAAGAAAATTCTGTGATTTAAAATGTTTATTTTTCTCCGGTTTCTATTTTTTAACTATTAAAATACTTGTAATTGATTTTAGTGTAAGGATTTTCAAATTTCCCTCTTTAATCTGCTTTTGCGACGAGCGAATTTGACTAGTAAGGATTATCTTTCCTTTTCCGTGTTTGCCATGTCCTCTCAAAATAAATAAATAAATAAATAAATAAATAAATAAATAAAATAAAATAATAACCAATAAATAAATATATTCAAGTTCAAGATGCTTTCTGACCAGTGACGTTCGTTTCAATACGAGGTCGGCAATCTGGGCCTTTTTTTTAATTTTTAATTTTATCTGAGCACCATTCTCGAAAAACAACAAAGTCAAGAGGGTAGAGTATAAATAAAGTTATTCCCGGGTAGCATGCATGAGAAAGAGGAGGAGTCAACCCCAGCCCAGGAGGATCACCCGCATAAGCAATCGTGATAGCTCAAAAAATAAAAATGATTAGGTGGCGGAAATTATTAAAATTGATAAATAAAAATGAAGAGTGTCTGACGTGATTCTTACTGTTTCCGTGAGAATGACCCGTTTCTGGATTGAATCATCGGCATATTGAATTGACGAAAAGAAATTTTTCTTAGAAAGCAATTTTACACATATTATACCCGATTCTATTGTTGAACGAAATAACGGAAGTTTCGATTATTCTTTTTTGAAAAAAGTAATCAAAGTGAAATCTAATTTACAGTGAAAGGGGATGCTTTCGCTGACCTTCAATTAAAATGAAGATTCTAACGGTATCGAGGGAAACAATATCTTCTTCTTTTCCCACGCATCTTTACTCAAGCATTTCCAAGAATCAATTATTTCACGGAATATTTTAATTGTCATTTCGCAGAATGCTTGCAAAGATTCTCCACAAGCTAAGTCGTAAGCACTGAACAAATGACGCATCTCAGTAAAAAATTGAGAAAACACGATCCAAAAACTGAACAAAAATAACAGATATGTCTATGAGAAGCATTCAAGGTTTTCAGAAAATGCATAATTATTTTTCTGGGAATGATACGGTTCCTTTGAGGAAGCTAGGCTGTAATTTACATTTCGGGGGAAAAGCCGCTCGGTAACCCCATCGCAACTCAGCAATGCGTAATTGTGTTCTTTGGGCGTCATTTATCGGAACTCATTCGGACAAATTGTCAGTTAGCTATGTCTTCACCAGTGATGATATACCCTTCATAGACCGGAAATTAGTAGCTACTGGAGAAAATTCAATTAAAGTTAAGATTTTAAATTGATGTTCTTTGGAATTATGTGTTTGATAGTAGAAACTCTGTTTCTGTATAATAGGAAAAAGGTGTGACCAAAAGCCGGATGGAGAAGGTCCTCCTTCGTCTTTGATTACCCGGCTTTTATTCGCACCGCCAAGTAAAAAGGGTATCGACACGAACCGTCTTTTGTAACGGCATGTTTTGTTCCCCAGAACGAAGGAAGAAAGGTGTTAGGAAGGATAGTTGTTCTTGTTTTCTATTTTTTAATTTGTCGGTTGTACGCAGGTATTAGATTTAACAAAAGAAGTGCAAAAATCCTCAGTTTTCGGTATTTTTGTATGGAAATACCCGAAACTAACTTATTAAGTAAAATTATACGGAAACTAGTCCGTTAGAGAGAAGCCGGCGATTTCACAGAATCGGCCTATAGCTCAAGCGTATATTTACCCCCCCCCCCGCCCCCACTGATATATTGAAAATTTCTACACTATACATGGTTCTGCAATTCTAGTTCGGTTCAAATTCCTGAAACCGATTTATTACTTCACAGAACTCATAAAATATTATAGCAGTACATTGTTGTACAAGTTGGCCTTAACCCATACTTACAAATAGCTTACGGGGTACCGCATCTTATGAAACTTGTCTCATTTTTAAATTTCTTTCAAAATGTTTCATTGAACATGCTCTAATGTTTGCAATCTCTTTAGGAATGCATTTAAAAGTAGAAACTGGACTTTTAATCATTGTTTTCAGTCATTTTTGATCCTCTTAAATTTTCTTAGGCGAAGCTCAAATTCTCTCCCAT
This sequence comes from Uloborus plumipes, assembly GCA_038373865.1. Taxonomy (NCBI): domain Eukaryota; kingdom Metazoa; phylum Arthropoda; class Arachnida; order Araneae; family Uloboridae; genus Uloborus; species Uloborus plumipes. The sequence continues at coordinate 82,661 of JAXGGA010002079.1, read as the reverse complement.
CGAAATAATTCAAAATTGCAGTTTTAAAGGTACTGTTTTAGATGATTTTTTTCCGATGTTAGTGAGAAGAGTAGTTCGGGGGTATACGCCCAAAATGTCGCGGCCGAAATGTCGCGGGCCAAAATGTCGCGGCCAAAATGTCGCCGGGAAAAAATGTCGCGGGCCAAAATGTCGCGGGCCAAAATGTCGCCGGTCCAAAATGTCGCCGGGCCAAAATGTCGCGGTCCAAATTGTCGCTGGTCAAAATGTCGCCAGTCCAAAATGTCGCCGGGCCAAAATGTCGCGGTCCAAAACGTCGCTGGACAAAATGTCGCCGGTCTCAAATGTCGCGGTCCAAAATGTCGCCGGTCCAAAATGTCGTGTGTCCAAAATGTCGCGGCCCAAAATGTCGCCGGTCCAAAATGTCGTGTGTCCAAAATGTCGCCGGTAAAAAATGTCGTGTGTCCAAAATGTCGCAGGTCAAAAATGTCGCCGGTCCAAAATGTCGCCGGTCCAAAATGTCGCCGGTCCAAAATGTCGCGGGCCAAAATGTCGCCAATTCAAATGTCGTCAGACAAAAATGTAGAAGGTCCGATATTGATACAGTTAGTATCAAAAATTAAAATATATGAAAAGGCTTTTTTTACACCGAATTAGCAAAAAATTGCTAATTGCTGTTGATGAACGTGTGCGTTAACGATAGTATGGACTAAAATTTTTGAAAATACTAAAAAAAATTTACCCTTTCGGCTTGTAACTGTTTCGAGCGCTTTCCAAGAAACAAATAGTTTTCAAACAAGCGTACGTTATTTATTTACAATAGCTTATTTCACCGTAACTTGCTATCTACCAGCTTAAAAACGAATAGATTAGCAGCCCAAGCCAAGTTTAATTGATATCGAAAGGAAAATTTGTGTGTTAAAAAGGAAGTGTAAGAACCAGTGGCGTATCCAGGAATTGATTTTGGGGGGTGCACATCGAACATAGACACTGTGATGAGAAAGGAAAAAAATCAAGAAATATGGTGAAACTTTAAAAACGCAGTATTTCGGTTTATTTTTTTCTATTTAACGTTGCTCAAAGATTTTTTTTTCCACAAAAATGAATGTCATGCAAGAACAATAAACATTTTGCGAAAAAAAAATCTCAAGCCAAAAGCACTCAAGTCTCCAAAAGCACTCAAGTCTTCATCGGAAAATTGATAGATCATTTATAATTTAAAAAAAAAATAGTTGCATGATAAAAAATATTTTTGAAGGTCCGAGAGTACCAAAATGAAATTTTTTGTACATTTTGGTTTTTATGAAGTTTTATTTTATGGATTATTTTTGTTTCATCAAAGATAAGATTTTTCTTTGCTTATATGCACGAATTTTCTCATGCATATTCTACAGAATGTCCATTTAAATGTCCTTCAGATGTTGGGGAACGTGGGGGTGAGATTTAAATAACGGGGCAAATTGGAATGTTAAAACATTTTAACTTTTCTGCGCCATCCACCTAGCAATATACTAACTATATTCTTAAACCTATAGTCGATTGGACGATTGCAATTAAAATATAGACTTAAAAAGCAAAGGGAATATATACAACTCATTTTCAAAATTTCATACACATATTGTAATATTTTGCACTTTTTGGAAAATAGTTTTTGTTTTTCAGCTATTACTTCTTTTTTTTTTAAATCCCAGATGTGATCATTGATTAATTCATTCATTCGCATTCCTTCATTAATATTTCAACTTGCTTATTTATTCATTTATAATAAAACTTTTAATAATAAAATAAAAACTTTCATTTCATCCTATGAGAAAAGAAAGTAGAAACTGATCCCTTTTTCTCCAAGGGTAAAAAATTTCCGCTGAAATGAGCAGTAATGTTTCAATGTAAGTGTTAATATAAAAAACAATTTTTTTTAATGTGCGATAAGTTTTTAAACAAAAATCCAATTTGTCACATTTCGAAAAAAAATAAGCTATCTTAACAACTTCACTTTGCCCCACATTCTTAAGTTTTTTAAAACATTTCATTGTTGAAAATTATCACTCAGCTGACATGCAATAACCGGCAAGTTGGACTTTTTTTTAAATTACTGATATTGAAAATTACGTTCGTTAATGTTGTGTCAAGCTTTTATAGCAAAATATCTAGACTGTTGTGAGAGTAATTTTGTTTTCCATAACTGATATTCTAAAACTAAAACCCAAATGCTAGGCATAAAATAACTTTCAGTTATGAATGAAGTATGTACACTTAACGCATAACGAATGAAATGAATTTAACGTATACTTTGTGTTTTGTTGATTTTTTCTTTGCGATGTAAAATAATAATATGGCAATTTGTTCAAAATAATCTTTAAAAAAGAGAAAATAAGAGGAGGAGCAATGCTTAAACACATTTAAATCATTTAAATAATCTGCAATTAATACGAAGTTTAAACGTCTAACAATGTTTGTGAGAGGCGCGGGTACATCGCTCATTTTCCTCTTACATGTCCACAATTACAGAATAACAATAAGTTTTGCTTCTTATTGTCGAAAACAGAAAATAATATGACAATATTTCAGTGTCCATAAAGTATTTTTCATTGAAAAAACCTGAAGCATATTTACATGAAGGTTACATGTTTTTTTCAAAATTCGGTGCCACCATTTTTTATAGTCTTACAAAATCTTGGGGGGTGCATTGGTCCCTTGGCACCCCCCCCCCCTGGATACGCCACTGGTAAGAACAGTGAAATGAATAAGACAGATGTACAATGTTTGAAACTTGGTTTCTGTTAAAAATTTTTACATGATCGAAAGCAAGTCTATATTATTTAAATAATAGAGGTCTTTTTATTTTCTTCTTCATAAAATGTGTAAAAGAAAGTATTGGATCAGTGAAAAATTGTCAATTTGGAAGAATTTACACTTTCTGACGTGTGCTGAATTCAATTTTATCGTTTATTTTTTTAAGGGAAAATGTGTAAGTGTGTATCTGCGTGACCCATTTTTTGGGGGCGACTCTACCACAAAACTTAGTGCGTGAATTAGAATGAAATTTGGTACATACATGTACCAACCAATATGTGATTCAGTGCTGATTGGTTTTTGCCGCTAGTTCTTCCAAGTTTTTACATGCAAGAATGTAATGGAACGTTTTCAGCATAGCGTGATTAATGTCTGAAGAAGGTTCAGACGAAATAAAATAAAAATTGACCCATAGAAAGCCTTCAGAAGATACGCCACATCATCGAGGAAGCAGAGCAATTGAACTTTTTATTTTTCAATATTTGTAAGTGATGTATATCAAGAAGTAATGCAAGTATTCAAGCAAAATTTTGTTTGTAGAATGGTCTTAAAGGGAGAGATGCTTATTCATTTCTGGCGTTAATCAGCTCAGACATGGTTCTGTACCTTCGTTACAATCAGTATTTAAATGTGGAGTTGAATATAATACCATTTTTTCTCTTGACATTTCACCTCCCCTTCCACCACTCAGTTGTTACAAAGAAAGCAATAATTCCATGAACTAATTTGATTTCAAACGTCCCCAAACAACTCTTAAAGAAAATGTTCTATAAGAAAATTGCCGGCTACGCGGTGATTAAACGGTATTCCGTTTTTGCAAAAAAAAAAAAAAAAAAAAAGCCTTTACAGCAAATTTAATTGTTTAATTTCTTTGTGTGAAAAAAAAGAAATAATCCTAAATATAGTTTAAAAAAACTAAAAAATACGCTTTTAGAATAAATCAAATTCAAAAGAAGATTTTGAAAACTGTTGAATATCCGCTAAGTTTACATGCACTTATAATATGCATTTTGTGGACGATCGATGCCGAACTCAAAATTAATGTCAAATGCACTTATTATACATCAACATGCAATACAGTTTAGCCTTTTGTTATAATAATGGTATTAAACATATTACTTTTATACGTTTGTAAAGAACGTGAATTTTATTTTTGACTCAGAGTTACATACATACAAACGAACAAACAAAAAAACCTACATGTCAAACTAATAAAAGCGTATTAAAAAACGAAGAAATTTAGCGTCCCTGGGCCCTAAGTACAGCCCTGAAATAACTATGGCATTATTTTGGTACTGAAATAATTTAAGCTTTAGAAGAAATCAATTTAGTTACATTTTTGTTAATAACTTAAGCTAATTGTCTAAACTGCTACGTTTAAAAAAAGTTATTAAACAGGTGTATTTATCATATTGTGACAAGCTTATTAGTAAAATTGAGCTACATAATTAAGCTGCATTGAATTTGTGAATTACTGGAAACATTAAATCTGTACTATAGTGTAGTATAGTATCTGTACTCTATCATATATACTACATACACTTAGCGTCATTTTTGACCGGCGACATTCTGGACCGGTGACATTTTGGACCGGCGACATTTTAGACCGGCGACATTTTTGATCGGCGACATTTTTGACCGGCGACATTTTGGCTCGGCGACATTTTCGACCGGCGACATTTTAGCCCGGCGACATTTTTGACCGGCGACATTTTCGACCGGCGACATTTTAACCCGGCGACATTTTTGACCGGCGACATTTTTGACCGGCGACATTTTGACCACGCGACATTTTGGCCCGCGACATTTTGGGCAGGCGACATTTTGGACCGGCGACATTTTGGCCCGCGACATTTTAGCCCGCGACATTTTGGACCGGCGACATTTTGGCCCGCGACATTTTAGCCCGCGACATTTTGGCTCGGCGACATTTTGGACCGGCGACATTTTGGCCCGTGACATTTTAGCCTGCGACATTTTGGCTCGGCGACATTTTGGCCGCGACATTTTGGCCCGCGACATTTCGGCCGCGACATTTTGACCCCAAACCTAGTTCGGGACCCAGGCAATTCTTTCGAAATTGAAATTTCAGAAACGTAATCGTGATCTCTATGATGTTAAGAGAGAGGGGGTGGCAGGGTGATCTTGACCGGAAATTGTTAAAAATTAATGCCCGCAAATGAAATTTCGAAGGCTCTTTAATGATGGGGAGGGAGCGTTTCTAGAGATTACGGTGGAAGTACTCTCCCGGAAGTTTTTTGAAACTCAGGTCTTAAATACGTAATTGTAGGTTGCAACTGTGAAGTTTTGGAACTCTCCCCCGGATTTGTTTCAAAATCTGCAAGAAAAGTTTTTGAAACGCACTTCTACTGTATCTATGGTAACGGTAAACGAAGGGATAGTTTTTGGAGATCATGTTCTTGGCTACATTCCTTAGCTTTTTTATTTATTTTTAATTATTTACAAAACTGCTGTGGATAACACAGGCTCATTTTTTTTGGGGGGGGGGGGAGAACCCTTTGCTTGCTTTTGTTGATTTGGAAGTGAAATCAACTTCCAAGCTGTTTTTTTTATTTTTTTCGGACTACAAAGTGTCTGCGAAACCAGTAAAAATACCTTCAAAATTTTTTGACTAATGCGGTACTGTGCAGTGATCTCTTAGATATATTATTTTTCACTGCATATTGTTTTGAATATTGTAACTCCTAAATCGATTTATAGTTTTTACTCTCGTTTTTTACATTCAAATACAAATAACAATTTATATAACTATTCATTACAGTATGCAGAATCTCCCACTGTATTTTAACTTTTTGCTACCAAAAACATATTCCAGTGGCTCAGGTTTTTTCCTCTATTTACTAGAGCTCTGTGGCTTTCGTGAAGATATTTAATTTAAAACATTAGAAATATAAATGTATCAGCGACCCCTATGAATCTATCATATTTATTTATATATTTATTTGCTTGTTTTTTAAACAAATTTAGTACGGGTTCATGCAGTATACGGATATTTGTTTCGTTAATAAAAGCTTAAGGCATGCATTTCAACTGCCTTTAATTAGCTAATCTTAATAGTTCAGAATTTCGATGTTTTCAAATGTTTTAAAACTACATTTTCTTTTTTAAACAAATGCAAAAAAAATACCTGTTTCTTTCACAACCGACCCCGCTACCTACCCCTAAAAGGACAGTATTCCCCAAAAGTCTCCATAAGAAAAACGCTGCCTAAAATTTTTTTGTTAGTCAATTAGTTTCTAAAAATCCCTAATGGAATAAGGGTAACAGCTTTCGAATAACATCAAAAGTTCCTCTAAAACTATCTATCTGAGTAAGGAAAATAGTTCTAATAATAACTTTTAGAATGAAAAAAAATCAAAAAAACATCAACTTTTTTTCTATATTAAACTGCGTCAGAATTGTACCAATAACTTCAAAAAATTCCCTTTTGAAAAAAGTTTTCTGTAAGTCCCCATTAGAACCAATCGAAATCCACATCAGCATCAAACGTTCTTAAATAATGACGAATCCTTTTTTATTTTTTCTGATGGGGCTGCGGTAGAGGCACAACCTTTTGCAGACCTGGTGCGATCCCTCGGCATAACTACCACTCTTTCACCTAGCACCACTATCAGTGGGATGCCATTGCCACTAAAATTTTCAACAGTTCAACTAGATGAAGGCACCTGAAGTTTATTCGATGCGAAACTAGACCATGAATTTTATTTTGCCAAGATCACTCCATACCAAACGAGTTCTCTGGGGATCTTTTATCAGCCGCATACTCATACGACATGGACGCAGTCGATTTTCTGCATCTTGAAAATTCACCGACTGGAGCTGGGTATGAGCCTGCGCTTTTAGGCGTTCGGGGAGATCAGCGGTAAACCACTTCACCACTCTGAATGGCTAATGCCAAATCTAAAAGTCCCGATTAGAATCAAAGTCAATAGTAAAAGACTTTGGTAATATACTAAAATCTTTGATAATATTCTGCAGGCATGGCTGCGCAAGAAATTAACTAACCGCTATTACAGAATCAAAAGGGGAAAATTTTAAATCCCCGGACAAGAAAGGCCAAAAAGCAAGAGCGAGAATTTCATTTGTTCACATTTAAGCAACAAATGGCAAAAGGTATTTATTCAGCGTTTTCTTATCAATGATTTCTTTTACACTAATTAGATTAAACTCGTGAAGATATTTTGAATATTCAATTTAAAATTGCTTTTTACTTTCTGAAAAATGCTTATATTAAAAAAATGCTCTTGGTAAATTTATGTCTTTGAGGTTTTTTCACCAAAGGAAGAGAGTCTTCTTAAAAGTTATTTTTCACGGGCTTTCAATAAAACCAAAATCGAGACAATACGATAATCATTTCGGGTAGAAAGAGCCATTTTATGCCATTTTTGGGTACTTAAATTAAATTTGAACAGTTTGGTACTTGTTTGGCTTTCAAAAAACCCCTATGATTTTCCCGGCTCCATTTGTACTTCCTGTCAAATTTTATCAAGTGCCGACTTATACTGTGGATTTGTATAGGGAGCATACTCTTCATACAAAGTAGTCTCTGTTTTATTTATATGCATTAACAAGCTATGCAATTCTTTCAAGGATTTTAAGTACTGAACGAAGTACAGATTCAAGCCCGAATATTCAGGAGCCTTGCACCTCAGATCTGAGGGGCTTTGCTCTTACTATATAGGAAAAACACAAAACAAAAAAATAGGGGGGGGGGGGATTATGAATCCAAGGAGCCATTTTTGTGTGTATCACAAGAATATCCTATGCAAGTTTTTCTGCATAATAAACATTTTATACAGAAACTTAACCCAGTTTATTAAAAAACGCTTATAATATTGGTAACAAGGGTACACTAAAAAAAATTGTGTATCCGTCCGTACTCTATAAATACGGTGGCAGCAGTGCTTCCTCCACTGCTATGGAGTAACTTAACCGATGCATCTGGTATGAGGTCACACCATAGCAATGTTACTATAGCGTAACATTTCACAAATTTCTGAGTAAAGTTACACCAGAATTCTGTGTTACAAGAAAGAGCATTCATCCGGCTAGAAGATTGTTTTCAATTATTCGCTTATTAAATGCTAGTCAAGTTCATGCTTTCTCACCACCAATCAATTTCACAAAAATTCTTAAGTTAATAGGACGGAACCCCAAACCACGATCTTGCCGCTTACAGAGCAAAGCAAGCGCTTTGACCACTGGGTCTGTTAAGGCACATCTTGGTAACGTTCATAAGACTACAAAAGCATGCGCCAATGTTTGTCACAGACGCATGTTCTTTGAATAATACTCGGGTCATTCTATGTCAAGTGATCCAACGTTTTTTCCCTTACATTTTTGTATTTCTTTCAAATTTGGCTCATCAATTGTACCCCTTGAGGTAATTAAAAGTCTCAATTTTTAGATTTTTATCTCTATTATTTTTAATTTATGAGACTTTGAACTTTGGAAAAACACTCGTTTTTCCACGGATGCTCAAACATAAGAGACCATAACTCGGCACGAAATATAGAATTATAGATAGAACGATTTGGTAAATGACATTTTAAAGTACGTTAGTTGCTGTTTATTCTGATGTGTAACATGACTAATTTTCTAAAATTTTATTTTTTAAAAAATTAAATTTAAATTTCTCGAAAAACATACAATGAATTTTTTTCAAAAAATTCTCAAATTTTTGTGTATTTTATCTTTGTTTGTACAAATTTTTAGATTGAGATCTTAATGGGATCATATTTTTTTTTGAATTTTTGAATAAAACTGTATAGGAAAAAAATGATATTTTTTAAATTCTATTTATTTAAATACTAAGTTATCTTGCTTGTGATGGTCTAAAAAGTAGTACATAAACATAAATATGTTTAAAGTGAGCTGGCATGAGCTCATAGATTTGTCAGGTTCATTCCCCCCCCCTCCCTCCCGCACAACCAATCTTTCTTTATTTCAAAACTGTTCAAAATGGTTTTTTTTTTTAACTCTTTGATACAAAATGAATAGTATACTTATTCAAAGTTGGTAAATTGGTTTCCTTACAACTAGACGAAGTATCCCCCCTTCACCCAAATATACCATTAACACTCTACTAATATGACATCTAACCTGGGGATTGAATTGACTATTATTTTTACTCTAGGTAAGTGAGCTCGCATGAACTTGTAGATTGGTCAGCTCCCCCTCCCTTCCTTCCTGACCCAACCATCCCCCCCCCCCCCAAACTGTTCAAAATGCTAAAAAAAAACCTCTTTGATACAAAATGAATAGTAAACTTATTTAAAGTTGGTAAATGGGCTTCCTTATAACAAGGCAAAGAACAGCCCTTCCCCCACCCAAATATACCATAAACACTATACTAATATGATGTCTCACCTGGGGATTGATTTGAGGATTATTTTCACCCTAGGTATAAATTGTTTTTCAGACGAAGTGTTTCTTTTTCAATTCGACCTTCACAAAGTGGACTTCCATTCAATATCTGAATTTAAACTTATGATTCATTTCATTCCCTACCCCAGCAACAATCTTCAATTTTTGAGGGAGAAAAGAAATGGTTCGCCCCAAGATCATAGCAAACAGCAAAATAGCACGGTTTCCCCTTGTTCTCATAATGTTTGCTCATTATTTTCACACAAAACTGAAAAGAAATCAAAGTAGCAGTTCATATGTCAGTCCCCAAAACTGCCTTTCTTTTCTCTTATTGGACTAAGCTCATGAGTTAATAGGAAAGAGTAACAACCAGAACAAACTGAACTACCAGACATCAGTAGAGGCTAAGGCTTTGGAATGGGGGGAGGAGAAATTTTAAAGAAATAAAAATCTGGAGAGGGAAGGTAGGGTAAGAAAGGGATCTGTAAAGAAGTTAAACAACATGGTAGGATATGATTAAAAAAGCAGTGCTTGTTTAATATATAATTGATTTTAATGTATGTATATTAGGGTGATTCAAATTTTTTTTTTTTTGAATTTCTTTGGTCTTACCCCGCAGTTTTTTTACACTATTCATGAATGTGATGTATGTAAAATTTTAGCTCAATTGAATAATATTTAGAGGTCGCGCAACGCGATCGAATTCTATTGAAAATTAGCAATTTCGAGAGTTGGAGTACATAACTTCATTACCCGAAATAATATTGTTCTTCATATAAAATGGAATAATTGAAAATGTTAGTTTACTCTACTAAGTAATTAGTCAATAAAATAATAGCTCAAAGTGAGTTGTAACGACCCCCCCCCCCCGCTCCAAAGCTGCATCATCTCTTACCTGAGTTTGGGTAGAAAATGCAGCTGCAAGCTCGGGCTGTGGTTTCTGTTTTCTTTTCGGTTGTTTGAGATGTATGAGTTTATTCGGCTAAAACACCTAGCATCCACTCTAGACAGGGCCCAATATAAGTGACAGAAAGCCACTTTGATAGTAGCTGCTACAGTACAAAGTATGGGTCAAAATGGGGAGGATTTGACAACGTCCATAAAACGGTAAAGGCAAACTATTCGCTCTGAATCGGCCGTTAACTTACAAAAGTCGTTTAAATCTATGACTTCCTTTGATAGTTCACTGGAACGAAACACTTATGCAAAATATATTGGGAAAATGAAGGAAGATCGGTGGGTTTCATACCAGTATTAGTATCAGGACCACAAGCATTGATGATTTACTTCTGGGTTCTAGTAAGTTAGTCAGGCACTGGAATTGCTACGGCAAATGCTGCTGTGCGATAACCAGTTAGATAAATGGGAACTTACTGAGCTCGTACGTGGTATGTGTTTCGATACGACATGCAGTGCCGGTACTAAAGTTGGAGCAAGTTTGAACTTGGGAAAAAGAACTAGGGAAGCAACTTTTATATTGTGCTTTCCGCCATTATATTTTAGACATTGTGTTTTCTGTGGTATTACAACCGAAGTCTATTCTAGTCTTGGTCTTTCGGTATTTTAACCGATAAACCAAGAAATAGGCAGAATTGGGGTATTTGATTGCGTGCAATGTCAAATGCGGTGTTCACGCAATTGCGTGGAACCATCCACTGCCATTTTATCTACAATACTGCTTTTTAAGCGGTTTCAGCAATCATAGTCAAGGATAAAACATTCTAATTTTAAACCTGGAGTGAGAAATGATGAGGTTGAGGAGTTGGTAGCCAATTCAGAGCAACGTGCAACTAGTAATGGAAGTTGCGCAAAGTCAACTTCTGATGACCCATGCAAAAGAAGTGTCCAAGGAAGATACTAGAGCTTAGTGTGATTTTCTTGAGCAGGGCACCTTCTCTTGGTGTATGCTTTCGTGTCCCAGGAGCGGTTCATCGTGTTATATCTGTGTCAAAGATTCTTTATAGCTTCAAGTTTATTTCACAACCTGTTCAAACTTGAAGCCGGACAAAGAAAAGGTATTCGTAACATATGAATGTGATTTACTTCACATTCTTATCGTTAATGGGAAAGAATATCTAAGAGCTGGGTTCCCAGCAACCCTTTTTGTGCAAGCACTGAGAAATGATTTGGAACATTTTCAGCGTCCTTATTCATGTAAAGAAGAAACTCAAAATATATATCAGCTGTTTGATCCTGAGCATTGGGATCTTCAAGATAGCTATCAACAAGGCTTTGTACTACCGAAGAAACTGAGGATTGTAAACGACAATACGGAGCGTGGCGTGGCTCTTAATGAAGCATTTGTTAAGACTATCACTAACGACGAAAAACAAAGACAGTGTCTTCTTTAAGTAGTACAGGAACACAGAAAAGGTTTTAAAGTTGCGAAAATGTAACCTTAAAAAGTATTGCAAGAATTAATGAGTGAACTACTATATATTTAATGTATTTAAATTTGTTTTATATATTTTTTCCGTATTTTATTAGTTTTCATACGTTTCTGCATTTCATCGGTATTTCAGATATATAGTTCATTTTGTGATTACACGTTTTTTTTCTTCAGAGAAAAAAACAGCAATAAAGTAACTTTTTTATTTATTTACGTTCGCATTTGTGCCACTATCACAAAATTTGAAGTACTCCTAAAGGTAAACATAGTTTACTAAAATTTTGGGCTAATAATTCAGTGTATATAAAGGCCTAAATAAGACGGTAAGACGAACAAAAATACAAAGGCTACTTTTTTCCATAGATATCATTTACGTTCACGTTTTTATCAATATCACGAAATTTCAAGGCGTTTGCGCCACCTCTAAATATTAATATATTTTGTCAAAATTTTGCACAAATAATCAGTGTATATAGTGGCACAAAATAAGAGGGTAAGACGCAAAAAAATACAAAGTTTATTTTTTCCATACATTTCTGAATCACCCTAATGTATATAGATATATTTTGCTGCATTACTCTCCTTTACAACAAATGAAAAAGAAAACAAACAAAAACTTTAAATAACAGCTGCACACTAGATAATATGGAAAAATAGTTATGGGGACATAGACATAAGATCTGATATTTTGATTTCTTTTCAGTTTTGTGTGAAAAGAATAGAAAAAACGATGAGAACAAGGAGAACCAGTGCTATTTTGCTGTTTGCTATGATCTTGGGGCGAACCATTTATTTCCTCCCTCTAAAATTGAAGATTGGTGCTGGAGTAGGAGATGAAATGAATCATAAAGTTGAATTTCAGATATTGAACGGAAGTACAATTTGTGAAGTTCGGATGGAAAAAGAACTTCACAAAGTATTATATTGTTTTTCACTTCGTCTGAAAAACAATATATACCTACCTAGGTTGCCCTAACCCCCCTAACCTAGGATGAAAACAATCCTTCATTCCCCAGGTTAGACGTCATATTAGTATAGTGTTAATGTTATATTTGGGTGGGGAGGGGGATACTTCGTCTAGTTATAAGAAAAAAAAATTACCAGCTTTGAATAAGTTTACTATTCATTTTGTATCGACGAGTTTTTTTTAAACATTTTGAACAGTTTTGAAATAAAATAGAGTGGTTGTGCGGAGGAGGAAGGGGGGGGGGGATGAAGCTGACAAATCTATAAGCTCATCCCAGCTCACTTTAAACATATTCATGTTTATGTGCTACTTTTTAGACCATCACAAGCAAGAGAACTTAGTATTTAAATAAATAGAATCTAAAAAATATCATTTTTTTCCTATACAGTTTTATTCAAAAATTCAAAAAAAAAAAAAAAAAATGATCCCATTGAGATCCCAATCTAAAAATTTGTACAAACAAAGATAAAATGCACAAAAAATTTTGAGAATTTTTTGAAAAAAATTCACTATAATTTTTCAAGAAATTTAAATTTGAAATTTAAATTTCATTTCTTAAAAAATAATATTTTTATAAAATTAGTCATGTTGCATATCAGATTAAACAACAACTAACGTACTTTAAAATCCATTTACCAAATCGTTCTATCTATATTTGGTACCGCGTTATGATCTCTTTTTATGTTCGAGCATCCATGGAAAAACGAGTGTTTTTCCAAAGTTCAAAGTCTCACAAATAAAAAAATAATCGAGATAAAAATCTAACAATTGAAACTTTGATTACCTGAAGGGGTACAATTGATGAGCCAAATTTGAGAAAAAAATACAAAAATGTAGGGTAAATTTTTTCTCAGATTTTGGATCACTTGACATGGAATGACCCACTCCAGTAATTTTATCATCTGGTGGAACTTTAAACCAGCTGCGTGGAAATGTCCTCCTACAACTAGAGTTTTCTTAAGATCGGAATACCTTACTCCAGAAGTTGTGTAACTTTACACTCATCAACAATGGTAAGCTTACACAAATTGTTTACAGTGTAGTTGCTAACAAGCTCATTTTTTCTTTTCGTGCAAATAGCTGTAAATTAATTGAGACAGATTTTTTTTTATTTTAATGTGGTATAAACGAATATTGCGTCATTATATGATCTTAGTTGACATTAATTTGCAATTAGCATCATGCAACTTTAATTGGTCATTGCCATAATTGCTTCAAAAATTCATCCGAACATTAGAAATCGATTAATGGGGTATTAGGCTGTTGTTTACGGCTTTCAGAATGATAAATTATCATACGCAAAAATAATCCAAAAGTAATTGATGAATGTAGTTGTGTATTTATGGGCTAATAAGAGGGGCTCAAAACTACTTAAGTAAAATAGAAAGGCAATAGTTTACACAGTCTTCATCTTTTTGTAGTTTTTTAGTGGATATTACACAAGAATAATCGTTTAACCGGACTCCCAATTCAACCGCAACTTCAATATTTTATTCAACTACCCGTCAGAAAAGGCATAGCACACGGTTGTTTTCTGCCGAAGTTGATTGTAGAATAGAAGTTTCGGTTGAATTGGGGGACTCGTGTCGAACGAATTTTCCTACGTATGAAATGCTACCCGTTTTAGGAGGGTTATCGCGCATAGGAAAATTTGTTCAAATGAATAACAAATTCATCCACAAATTCCATTCTCCAGTCAACTTCGGCGAGAAAAGAGCCGTGTGCTGTGCTATTTTGGGCGAATAGTTGAACGAAAAGTTGAAGTTGCTGTTGAATTGGGAGTTGGGTTGAATGGTTATTTCTATATAAGATGTCCCCTTTAAGGGTTAAACCGGACGATGATAAGACCAACTCCCCGTCAAAAATACACGAAAAGGCAAGACTAATACCGTTTGCATATAGTTTTTATTTATTTCTCATAGAATATTGTTTTCTTCATAAGGAAAAAATTCCACCCTGTTACCCCACACCCCCTGCCTTCTTGGTTTAGAAATATCAGTCGTCTTGAATTTATTCATACAACATTCTTCATCTTGATCTGCTCAAACTTTGTAGGGGAAAGTGGTCGAATTATGTGAAAAGCAGATGATTTTAAACTTTGTAAATATAAAGATAACTATAATTTTAAAATAATTAATTTCGACTGAAATTTTAACTGATAAAATTTCTGACTTTTTAAAATCTGATGTTACAGATTCATAGATTATGCCAGTCATTTTTTTCCCTTTATGCTTGAAAAAAATCAATAGTTTTCTGTCAAATCATCACACCCATAAGGTTCCACCATTCATTTCAAAGATATTATTTAAAAAGGATAATTAAAGAAAAACACATTTTTATTTTTTAAACTGGTTACAAAAAATAGGCCTCTTCATGTGTAAATTGTACATTATGCGCATTGTGAAAAATGGAGCAGTTGAAGTTCCATAAATAAGTTTGTCTTTAATCATTTTGAGGGTCTTTTCCTTACATCTCCATGTGATGCATAATGAGTCTCGATGAATATTCATTAAAATTTGAGACTCCAATGTAGTGTTATGCCCTGATATGTGCAAAATATTTATGCTGTGGCTAATTCATGCTCTTATAAACAGTATATATCAGTTTTGTTCTGCTGGATATTTTGCACACCCCTTGTGCAATGACACACCACCTTGTTCGAGTAGTTCTATCCCTAGTAAAAGTGACCCGTAGAGATCAATAAGAAGAAATCGTATGGGGAAATATATTACGGCTATCAATACTGTTGAATCAGTAGAGACCTATTGATATCAGTAAAGATCAAAACAAGATCCATAGCATCTTTTAGTGATATCAATAGAACAAAACCGGAGAATCTATGGATATCAATAGAGATCCATAGCATCTTCTAGTGATATCAGTAGCACAAAACCGTAGAATTATTGGATATCAATAGAGATCCATAGCATCTTTTAGTGATATCAATAGAACAAATTCGTAGAATCTATGGATATCAATAAAGATCCATAGCATCATAGAATTAAAAAAAAAATGTACGGGGAAATGGCCAACGGATATCAATAAACTAAATCAGTAAAGGTCTAGTGATATCAGTTGAATAAAACCGAAGAATCTATGGATTATGGATATCAATAGAGATCCGTATCATCTTCTAGTGATATCAGAAGAACAAAACCGTAGTATCTATGGATATCAATAGAGATCCATAGCATCTTGTTCAACTGATATCAGTAGACCTCTACTGATTTAGCTCTATTGATATCCGTTGGCCATTTCCCCGTACAATTTTTTTTATTGATCTCTACGGGTCATTTTTAGTAGGGTAGGCAACAATTATTTTTTTGGAACTTCAGTTTCGAGAAATGACCGAGTGAGCGATCGAAAATAGCATTTTGTGCGGTGATAGTTTAATGACGACAGTCTTCAAAATCAGAATTTGGATCCGCCCTTGGATATATTACAGGGAATTGGAGTTTTAGTAAAATAGCATTAGTTGAGCTAACAGTAATTGAACACGATAGAGTAAATGTGAATATTGAGCTATTTTGTCCTATTTTACGAATAGTTTAAATCAATTTATTCTTTTATTACGTTTTTATTAGCATGTGGCTTTTCAACACGTTTTTTGACGGAAGATATGCATGAATTTCTATTTCAAAAATATGTCCACTACAACAAGTGCTATACAACTTTCTCATCCAAGCAAAAAACAAGGAAAAGTAAATCACTGAGAATTTAATGAAAAATTGTAAAAACAGTTTTTAACTATATCTGATGCACTTGGGGCGCCGCGCCGAAGATACGAATAGATTTCGGTAAAAAGAAAAAAACTAAATCATAATTATTTTGCTCCGCGAGAAAAAAAATAAACGAAAAAGTTCTTTTCACAAAAATTTTGCACAATTATTCATTTTTAACCGTATTTGAAGCGCTTGGGGCAGATATTAATGAATTTCGTTGAAAAAAAAAAAAAAATAATATTCCTTAACCACAACCTCCTCACCCAAGCAAAAAAAAAAAAAGTTAAACACTGATAATTTAATGAAAAATTGTAAAACGGTTTTTAACTATATCTGATGCACTTGTAGGGCCGGAAAATACGAATCGATTTCGGCAAAAAGAAGAAACAAAACATAAAAAAAAGTTAACTAATATACCTAATTCATAATTTTCTCGCAACGCGCGAAAAAAATAAACGAAAAAATTATTTTTCAAAAATTGTGCATAATTATTCATTTTTAACCGTATTTGAGGTACTTGTGGCAGATATTAATGGATTTCGTTGAAAAAGAAAAAAAAAACTGATGTACCTAAACCACAACTTCCTCACCCAAGCCAAAAGAAAATTCGAAAAAAAAAATCTTATACTTTTCCATACCACACTAATATGCAATAGATTGGAGATATTTCCGATCTACAATTTTCCTTATTTGTCCCGAGCTTAAGCTCAGAATTTAAATTATTAATGCATAACGAAATTAACATATTTTTAAAACAAAAAGACATCTGAACTTCATATTAAAAAAATTGCTTACGTTTCCCAATAAGGTTTTGTAAAATTAGTAATGTATGTTATAAATAAAAGAAGTGGAAAAAAAAAATCGCTTAATATTGAGGAGCATATAATAGTCTAATAATGAATATAATCGTCTGTTGATAATCCGCCGATTAATCATCAAGGCCGATCATTTATTATGATTATTATTTTTAACACTACTATTTTCCGCTCCTTTTTCTTCTTTTCGCAATTTCGATTTTAGAAAAAAATACTAATAAATTTCTGAGAGACTATTTATTTTACTCTACTTTCTTAATGTTCTCAAAATTTCATCAAATTTCATTGAGCCAATTTCCATACACAAAAATTAAAAAAAAAAGGAGAAGACTACTGACCACATGTTATAGTAATGTTTTCAGAAAATTGCATTTATTTATTCATAACTTTATTTATCTTACATTTATTTACGAATTTATTTATCAGTTTCTCGTTGAAGGTATACATTGAAAAATATAAAAAGAAAATTTTTTTTCACTAACTAACCGGCCCAAGATTTGCCGATTATAAATAATCGGCATAAGTAGTCGATTATGACCGATTAATCGGTGCATCCCTAATACCATTGACAGCTTTTTTTATTATTCTTATTTTTTACATCAACAGTTTTCTTTGTAGACACACTAAACTGCTAAGATGTAACACTTTCTAATCAAAAGATAGAAAATGACTTATCGGAGCAGCAAAACATTTCAAAATATGAGATTTCAAAGAGCGGTTGCTGAACAATGGTGAACACTTATTCTGATTTACAGTGATAGTAATGATCTTATTTATAGAAAAAGCCCTAAATTTAAAGCAACTAATTATCTAGGTGAAATGCCCTTAATAGTTTCCAGACTAAAAGAGCCGCCACACAAAGACAAAAAAGAAAAGACTTTAATGACCCCGGGTTACTACCTCAGCTTTCTTCTCCTAAATTCAAATGCTGTGTGAATGGGAGAGGCGTGTCTAAGCCTATTAAATCACGATACCACTAAAGTAAAAAATGGAAAAGGCAACTTTCACTTCTTGCTAGCCCACCGAGGAGTTGAGTTTCCATTGCCCATCACAGGATTATGGGACGTTTTTATAAAAGAAATACTGAGACGGCTTATATTGCCGTTGCATGAAATAGTGATTTCCGCAACATATGATGTACGTATTGATTGCTAATGGAAGATATAGGAATTCAGCTACACGGTTCGCTAGAAACTTTTTTTTTTTTTTTTTTTTTTTTGCGTTACTTAACGTTTTTTAATTAAGAAGTTAAGAAGATCCTTATAAGTTAAACAATGCCTTTAAATATATAAATTAATAATCAGCAACACAAAAGGAAAATTAAATAAAGAAATAAATAAAAATATAATATAAATAAAAGCACGAAAGGGGGGGAGGGGGGCAAATCAGATTCAGAAACTGGTATACCATGAACATAAAAAAAGCCACTCTTTTGGCATTATTTTTAAGCACTTTTCCAGTAGGATAGAAATATTTATTTCCCAATAAAGTAGTTTAAAACTAAGGTTAGGAAGAGTAAAAATTAATTTTAATTTTGATATCTCGTGTTCAAAATGTGTTTTTCTCATTGACGAATTGCGATAAGTGTGTGGCATGCGTCCAAGAACACATAATTCAAGTTTACCCCCGAGCCTTAAAGTCCTTTTGGCTCAGTGGGATGAAATACTGCGTTACCATAACATAGTTCTGTGATTGAAATCCTGCTAAAGACACACATCCGTACGGCATAAGTAGATATATTTGGCTTCAAGGAAGGTACCATGAAATCCAACCTAGCTCACAAGTATATTTGTTTTAGACTTTTTAATTTTTTGTTGTTGGGTAGTCAGCGTGTTAATTACAACAAGAGATATTACAATTTCTGTTGCGTGTTGTTTTGAAAATTTAGCTGGGTCAGATAGCTGCTGTTATGGCTTTTTTAAACTTTAAACGCGTTTTTCTCCATGATGGAATTTTCTTGATTTTTTGCCATCAAATCCTTATAAGTTGAGAACTGATAAAGATAAAACAATGAAATTTAGAGCATATCTTTTTCAAACATTTTACTTGATATTTTATTCGGAAAATTTGAAAAAAAAAAAAAAAAACTTAAACGAATGTTTTTTTTTAAATAAATTGTCAGAATTTTTCGAAATTTCAAAAATTATTCAAAACTTCTCTAGTTTTTGTTGAATTAATATTCTTTTAATTGCAGAATAAAAATTAAAACTTTCCTTTTTGTGTTTAGATTCTGGGGAAAAAAATTGAAAGTTGATCCAGAATGTTGAATATTTCGAGGTTTAGCAATTAAAGCGATCCCTTTTTTCCTTCTTTTTAAATTAAATTTAAGTATGACTATTTATACAAAATATCTATGTTATGAGATTTAAAAGAAAAAAAAAAAATTTTCTGCTTGTCTTTTACAAGGTGTGTATCTGAGTTTATTTCCACTTTTTTGCTATCGCAGATGACTTTAACATTTTATTTTACACAAAACAACAAGTGCGAAAACAGAATAACACATGTTTTGACATTAGGTCTGACTGAGGACTGAGTATTGCACTACTTAATCACTCCAAATGGTTCAGATTTTGAGCTCAAAATTTAAGCTTTTTGATTCAGTTAATGAAATAGAAAGGTTAACGGTAAAAAAAACTGTTGTTTGTAGCTTCAAAATCTAAAGCGTCCGCTATCGAAAATTTTGAACTTAGTGAGCATATTTTCTTGAAAATAAAAGATAAAGAATAACTTTAGCTAAAACCGTAACAGAGTAGACAATTTTTTCCGTTTTCTATAATCATTTGGAATTTTGAAC
The DNA here is from genome assembly GCA_038373865.1 of Uloborus plumipes. NCBI lineage: Eukaryota > Metazoa > Arthropoda > Arachnida > Araneae > Uloboridae > Uloborus > Uloborus plumipes. The sequence goes on along the minus strand of JAXGGA010002079.1, from coordinate 62,815 downwards.
CTCAAACTGCAATTGCGCCTATCTCCTTCGGAAGTCGTTTCAGAACTTTTAGTTTTTATTCAATATTGTTTGTCTTGATGTGTAATATCCACCCTTAAAGTTTTGCATAAGAGTTATAAAACACCCTGCATATTAGGTCAAGGAGTTGTGATTGAAAATAAAAAAGTTAATATTCTACCTTTTAATATCTTTTGTCTTTTGTTTCAAATGACATAGTAGATCCGTAAGTTTTGCAGCAAGTTAAGATACAGTTCTTTTAGTATTTTACGATGCATTCTTGATTACATTGATACTTTATTTTTTCTTGCTAATGTAGCATACATTTATAAACAATTTGAGCAAGTATTCCTACAATTATTGGATTTTAACCAGGTCTGCTTTTCTGCAGAACGGCAAGCAATCAGACGGACCTTATTTGCTGCAAATCACGCTTTTGTTGACCGAGCAGCATAGAAGCTGACATTAACGCTCCCTGTACCATAGCTGATTCACTTCTATATTGCAGCTTACAAAAGTAAAGTTTTGCTTTTTAAATATCATGCAGTATTTTCTAAAGCCGTCTGGTCCATCAAAAGTAAACTTATTCTCTTTCGAAAAAACTATAGTCGACGCTCGTTATAACGACCACACGTTATAAGGACCATCCTAATATAACGACCGGTGAGAAAACCCCCAACTGTATCCCAATATACTCTATGTTCTACCTCTTAGAGCGAGCACTCGTTATAAAGACCGTTTTCTGTTGGACGGAGACGGTCGTTATATCGAGCGTCGACTGTATTTCCATTTATCTTCAAGCGAAGCATACTTTTTTAGCAAATCCTGTGAACCAGCTAATTTGTGCTTTGTTGGTTGAGGCTGTAATTTTACTAACTCTGACTTGGACTGCAACTTAAAACATTGTGGACAGTTCGGCTTGGTATATGGTAAACTTATAGCAAGAACTATTTTAGAAGACACTTTTTTGGCGTATCGAATTTTTGACGTTTTGATAGACGCTTTATCTTAGTCCTATTGGGCAATTACATTGCCCATAAATTCTTAGGTTAAACAAAATAAAAGGTAATAATAATAATTTTCCAAAAGTAATTGACTGCTGTTTTAGACCTACTGGATATACCCGGAACTATCTACCTCACTCCGTTTTCATTCCTAGGATTTTCCCACGTTCTACATCAGACTATTGTGTCTGCTTTGACATCATTGTCAACAGCACATATAAAGATGAAAGCTACTTTAAATGAAGTAATTGTTCAGTGTCCTAATAAATTTCTTGCTTTCCCAAATCGCTAAAAGCTTGTATAACCCACAAAAAAATTAATAACTCTTGTTTTTCCACCAGCAGATCAGATTAATATTTAATGTGCTCCATATAGTTCCACTAGATTTAAACTAAAGTGCATTATAATTAACGAATTGTTTGCATACTTTTTTTTTGCTTTCTCATTCGACTTTAGCTGGTCATTTATTTTACATTATGTATATATTTTTTCCATGGCACTAATATTTTTGCATTTACGTTATTAATTTTTATGTCATTCATATTTATACGTCTATATACATAAGGTGATCCTACCTTTCGTTTTCAGGTATCCTTTCCCGATGTCCCCCCATATACTGAAATGTCTCGTTTTATGAAGAGACACCAACGCGGAATAGTATATTCTTTAATTAAAAATTATTCGGTGGAGCTATTTAAGAGTCATTATTTTGAAATTCAGGCAAGGTGTGGCAGTGATTTTTTTATTTTCCTCATTCTTTATATGTTAAAGTACGTCATGAGAAGTGAATATTCTGAAGATTTTAGCCCCTCAAATTTTGTTCGCTCTGTAAAATTCCCTAAATTTAAGTTTTTGGAGCGCTTTTTTGGTAAAACGACTGAAAGACGCATTTCAGTGCGCTGTAGTTTTTTCAGAAACACCCCCTCAAGGTTATGTTTGCAATTATTGGAGGACAATGGTAGAGCATAGTCGTCCCCACGAATCCGGATAGATTGACCTTGATGTTATTTCTCAGGTTTATACCTTTTTCAATTCTTCATTGTTCTCTCCCTTTCTCCGATAAAACAATGAATTATTAAGTTCAATCACAATGTGACTAATATTTTTCCATGTTTCATCACAATATGTATTAAATTTATTTAGTTTATTTAAACAAAGATTTCTTCTAGTGTGAACAATTGTGAATAGCTAATATCTTTATTCTTCTCAAATTTCTGTAATGAATGAGCTCATGGACTATAGAAACTTTTAATACGTTTGTTTGATGTTAGCTGAAAGCTCTTTTTGTGTTAATGTCATTTTATTTAAAACTCTTTCTACGAATATTTAAATTACTTTACTTATTTTTTTCATATTATGTGGAGAATGTTCGCGATTGATCTGCATTATAGGATTGAAACTGACTTTTAAGCCGACTGGGCAGGAACTTAATATGCCCCCCCCCCCCCACATAGACAATGAGTAATGAAACGAATTAGGAATTTGAAGGAGTTTTTTTTTCATTTCATATGTACAACTTGATTTTTCTTCAATTTTTCAGTTAGGATACAAATTTGGCCCCCCTCAAGCTTTGGCGCCTTGGGCCTGTGTTCCTCACTTGCCCATGCATTAATCTGACCCTGATTATATCATTTACTTTGTACTCATAATACTTAGTACCAAATTAGCAAACTTCATATTTAGTAAATAGCAGTTTCTCTCTCTTTAGATAAATCACGGTAGTAAAAATTATGATATTATTTTCACGATGGTAAAATATTTGTTTTATATTTTTGTTGCACTGCTGATTTCGTTACTTCTCTATTTTACTCTTGATATGACAGTAATGGTGTTTTTTCAAACTAAAGGTAGAGTGTTAGATAGGTAACTTTTCAGTATACAGGGTGTCCACTCCTATCGTGGACCAATAGCTAATTTCTAAACCGTTAGAGATACGCATATAGTTCATTTAGGAAAAAATCTCCAAATTACGAAAGGAATTTTGGGTCTATTCAATGTTTTTCAAAAAATCAAATTTTGAAAGAGTTACGAAATTTAAATTTTTATACAGCCCCCCAGTCCTATCAAACATATTTAGTAAAACATTCTTGACACTGTAACGTTTAAAACTAAAAAAAAATCACTGTTCTACCACAAAAATTGACCGAGTTATGACGTTTTGAAAAAGAGTCGAGTTTTGAAAAATCGAGAGATCGCTCCACCGATGACGTCATGAAACAATGCAAAATCTTGATTTTTGAAAACGTCATAACTCGGTCAATTTTTGTGGTAGAACAGTGATTCTTTTTTAGTTTTAAACGTTACAGTGTCAAAAATGTTTTACTAAATATGATTGATAGGACTGGGGGGCTGTATAAAAATTTAAATTTCGTAACTCTTTCAAAATTTGATTTTTTGAAAAACATTGAATAGACCAAAAATTCCTTTCGTAATTTGGAGATTTTTTCCTAAATGAACTACATGCGTATCTCTAACGGTTTAGAAATTAGCTATTGGTCCACGATAGGAGGGGACACCCTGTATATGGAAAGCTATGATTAGAGTTGATGACAAACGCAATTTTAATTGGGACAATTTCTAGCTCTTCAGTTAACAATGATGTTTTAGCTACAGCTTTTCGTAAAAGACTCTTCCATAAACATACAATGCTTTAGTAAAGTCCATAACTTCCGTTTCTATGCCTTTTTAGGACATAAATTCTTTAAATTTGGAATTATTGATGATCTTCCACATTTTAGTAACTTTTAGTACAGCATAAGTAAATACTTCAACGCTTTTTGCAGGTAAATGGTGGAACAAAATCTTTTTCTGCAAAGAAATGTACATAGAGCGAGTAGAATACTTCAACCGTTAAATTAATAGCCAATTTTATAGATGCATTAATCTTGTAATTGCGCATGTGCAGATTAAATGTTATATTCCTACATATGTTGAGCCAATTAACAGTACATTTTTATAGTAAGAACTGGCTGTGACTGTTCAATGCTATCCGTTGGAATAGCGATGCCCATCGACTGTACATTACACATTTTATAAATGATGCATCTCTTCAAAATGAATTCCTACTGTTTTTCTTTTTCTACCAAAATATTTCACTCACTTAAACCGAGGCGTTATTTATGTACATAATTTTTTCATAAAAAAAAACTTATGAATTAATTCAGAAAACGTATTATTATTATTATTATTTTTATTATTATTTTTATTATTATTATTTTTTTTTTTTTTTGGACGTTGAGGTGCATGGATTTTTTGTTTAAACAGCAATTTTTCATTTGATTTTTAAATCGAAATTGAGAAAAAAAGTGAAATTTATCTGAAAGAAATCCAAAAGCTAATAATTGAAGTCCATTCTGGCACGACAAGGGGTCACTAATACTAGAAGAAATATTGAGCAAAGCTCAAGTTTGAACGAAAAACCCAAGCACTTCTGAGTGAAAAAAGGCTCTCTGAATTAAACGATAAGGTCTTTCGTAAAAATATTATGTACCTGAATAACGCCTTTACTTAAGTGTGAAAAACATTGGTAGAAAAAGCAAAACGGCAAGAAGCAATTAAATATATAGCTATGGTTTGCAGGAAAAAAATTCATAAAGTTCACCATAATTGAATCTATTTACTTTTATAAATGTCCTTTCAGATATCTTGAAATGAAAGTGGGCGTTTAAATGCGTATTTGTTAAAAGGAATATGTTTAAAAGAGACGTTTTTTTTAATGTATTACTATAAATCGTCATACAAATTTATGTAAAAATCAGGAGATATCAATAAGTTATCAATGTCAATCGTCGTTTAAAAAATTCTATGTAAAATATGTAAATTATTGGTGAAACGTAAAACATTTAACGTAATGTTTTCTAAGCAATGAAGCTTTACAGAAAAATAAAGCAAAAATTTCTTTCCCTATGCGTCGAAATTCTGATGTAGTATTTCTTCAGCTCAGGAGACTGATGTTCCTCAAAACAGACTTATTTGATGATCCGAAAAACATCACTAACCAAACTGCGGAACCGAAGTACATACGGATTTAATGAAAGCCGCGAGTTGACGTTTCCGCACGCATTTCAGCTATTAAAGGGTATAATGATATGCTTTTCTATGAATACTAATTGAATGGATATTGTACGGAAAATATATGCTTCCCATGACTTGGAAGAGATTATGAAAACCAATGGGCTTTTAATGTAGGAGTAAAATAAAAAATGCAATTAGCCGAAAAACACACCATTCGCTCGACTGTTACAGCTGTCACGTTTCTAATTTATGAAATGCGCGAAATTACTTCCACAAATAATAAACTTAATGACTTGTGTGGCAGCGTAAGTAGGTAATTGAAACTTCGAAATGAGAGAGATACGAAACTACCAAAATATAAATGGAAGATTGTCCGACGAAAGATCATTGGATCAAAAACAAAGAATCGTGCATAAAAACACTTGACTTTTAATCACAGTACTAAAAGGTTAGTTGCAAGTTTTGTGGTGACGAGCAACTTTTCCATTAAAATTGCTAGCATACATTTAAGCAGCTCTTTCTTCAACGATTACAATTAAAACTAAAAAATAGTTTGTGAAACAAGATGCTAGTCTACGGTAGTCCAGCCAGAAAATGAACACACCCCAGGTAATGAACAGTAGGGTGTATCACGATTTTCTTTTTTTTTTTTGGAAATTCAAAATTTTAAGTAGATAAAAAGTTCTCACTATATTCACATTGTTACCAAAAAAAAAATATTTTGAAGTTGAAAAATATTTAGATCTGCCGGGGTGATAACATTGAAGTTTCAAGTTCTTTAGTAAAAACGATGATTTTTTTAAAAAATTGTATAAATTATGTGTAAAGCAAAATAATTTTTTTGAGTAGAAAAATGGACCAATCCGCTATTTCAAAGCGCTGTTCTTCAATTTTTGTACTATTAATACAATAAGAAAAATTATTCTGCAAGATGGATAAATATTCTAAAAATATGACCCCAAGTAGCACACTTCGCTTTTTAAAGGTTGTAAAATGGTTATTAACGTTGTGACAACCGCTTAAAAACGTTTATAAAACGTTTAAAGGTTATTTGTGCTACCTGGGACAGACTAGCGAAAATGTGAGGTTTGTCATAACTATTTCTGGAAACCTAAAAGTTAAATTTTTGCTCCAATACATTTTCGATTGATAGATTACTCGTTAATTTAGTCCATTTTTGCACATAAATAATTATTTTTGCTTTACATATAATTTATACATTTTTGAAAAAAAATCATCGTTTTTACTAAAAAACTTAACTTCAAGGTATTCCCGGCAGACTTAAATATTTTTTAATTTCAAAATATTTTTTTTAGTAACTATGTGAATATAATGACAACTTTTTATCAACTTGAAGTTTTGAATTTCCCCAAAAAAATTTTCGTGATACACCCTAACGAGCAGGTTGTGATCTTTTGAAAAAATATGATTTCCCAAGTACAGTCGAGCAAGCTTATTAGAGTATCGGTTAAAAGAGTATCCAGCTTAATATAGTACATTTTCAATGCATCAAACCATTTAAAATATCCCGCTTGTTAGAATATTTTTCGAGGCAAAATGGTTATTCCTTTAAGCGGGCTTGGCTGTATTTTCTAAGATGAGTTTGCGACAGTTACTTCCTTCAACGCAACTCCAAAACAGAAACAAACAGAAGATTGTGTTTATAAACTGGCTTACCGGGATCATTTTCTGGGTTGCTGCACCATTTTTCATTTGTACACTGGAAATAATTCCCGAAATTTTACGATTAAAAATAACAGCATCCATGTTGCCAGTACATTTTGTCTCAAAATCCTATTTTACTGCACATTTTTTTCAGTAGAAATGCATGAACTCTGTGGTTAGTTGCACCGAAAAAAAAAAAAAAAAAACGAATTTTTAAGCCGTGGAGATTGAACCACGATCACCTTTTTCGCGTTACGTTGCGCTATCCGCTATACTTTATTGAAGTCAACAGGAAAGTGGAAAAGGGAAATACAAATACAAATGCGACGACCAGCAGCAGGCTCTGGGACCAACTGGGCTGGTCCTAGACAAATTAAAGACCCCAATGAAGATCAATGGCCCTCTTAAAACTATCTACTCCATTGCTCCTTACCGCCTCTTCCGGTAAACTGTTCCAAGTTCCCACTACCCTGCTAAAGTAGTAATTTTTTCGAATTTCCAGGTTAGCCTGAGGTTTAAACAGCTTAAAACAATGACCCCTTGTCCTGCTTTCCGTGCAAAAATCCAACCCTGCAACATCATTCATTTTAATAAATTTAAATAACTGAATCATGTCCCCTTTGGTTCTCCTTTGCTCAAGACTTAAGCATTCTAAGTCTGGAATCATAGTCTAGATTAGAAAATCCGTTTACTAACCTTGTAGCCCTTCTTTGTACCCTTTCTAATACATTAATATCTTTAATAATGATAAGTTTCATACCATAAGTCACGTGGTGTACCGAATGGCGCCGCGATCGCTTACTTTTCCGCTAAAGTTTACAGTATTTTTTTTTCTTTTTCTTTACGTTCAAATGTACAATAATATTCCTATTAAAATGTCCCTAAATTTCTGATTCCCCCCCCCCTTACAGGAAAAAAAAAGCGACTGCAGTAGTATCGTAAAGGCTCTCCCGGTTTCTTTAAAAATAATTATCCACGCCAATTAAAATGTTTTTAATGTCATCTACGAAACGTTATTTTTTTAGCAATTATATGAATTTCAGAAAATTAAAATTTACCATTCCGACAACATCATTTTTGCTCAAATGGAAAGTAAATCATACGTACTTATACAGTTGCTTATAATAATAGGGGGCTTAAAATAAAGGAAGAGGGGGGGTGAACCTAAGTCTATGTAGGCTGCTACTTTAAGTGTATGAATTAATACATACAAGAATTGGATTCGCACTCGACGCCAAGTATTCCTTTGTTGATTTATCATTGATTTTATGCATTAATTTTCATTACAGTATTAAACACATTTTAAAGCGACTTGAATCGTTTATGAAATTTTTAAGCATTTCTCACTAAGAACAAAAATAAACATACAAATGAATGAACAAATAATAAATAAAGAAATACAACATTTCAAAAAATTAAGATGTTTTTCCTCTATATACAGTGTCTGGATCATTTAGTTCTTGTCTTTTTAATGTTTTTTAACTAGTAATATAAGAAGCTTCATCATTACGTGTTGCTATTCATTACGACCACTGTGAACGAAAACCTTTAATGATTGTTCTACGTCTTCATTATCTATCGTTTTTTCATGCTTATTTTTACTACAGCTGTACAGACACTCGTATCATGCTATTATAACTATATCGAGTGCGAAAATATATTATTTACTACCCAAGACATGGTTCATTGGTGCACAAGGAAGTGCTTAATAGATGCCTCCTTGTGAAAAACATTGATGCTGAATAATTTCTTCATTACCTATATATAAATGAAAGCTATCACGTCATACCAGTGTATTTCAGATTTTTGTAATCAGGCATCTTCATAATATTTATACCGTATCTCAGTGGCACAAATTCTAATTAATTATTTTGACTTATTACCTAAATCATTCAGTTTCACAACATTTTAAATAGTCGATCTCGTTTATAACGAGCCCTGACTAAACCAGAGCTCGGATTTAACAAGGAAATCAGAAATACTTGATTCGTGCACTGTTAAGTCTGTGGGAGCAAAGTTCGATTTTAATCAGGAAAACCCCGATACAGCGAGAAATATTTTTATGATTCATAAAACTTTTATTGACTTCCATCTTTCTTGCTCAGTTAATATCTTTCTTGTAACATTTCTTTGGCATTCCAACGTTTGAACTAAATGTGTAATGGTCTCTAATTTGATGCTGAAATAACTCCACGCTTTTAGAAGTATTTCATAATGAGAAAATTTGAAGGAGAAAAATTTGAAAGAATTTATCTCTGCTATGTTTTTCTCAAAACCTCAATGTGACAGTCCCAAGTAGCATCAACTCATCGGATTTTACTCGGCCGATCAACTAACTCCTCGTAAACTGATCCCGTAACGCACGATGATATCGTTCCGATCAGTATCAGAGCACGGTTTTCGATGAGCTACTTTTCAATGGAAAGCGATATCCTTCCGATCAACTTTCCCGATGTAAATAAGCCGAGCTATATTCCATCGGAAAATGATATCCTTCCGATCAAATTTCCCGATGAAAATTAGCTGAACTATATTTCATCGGAAAACGATATCCTTCCGATCAAGTTTCCCGATGAAAATTAGCCGAGCTATATTTCATCGGAAAACGATATCCTTCCGATCAAGTTTCCCGATGAAAATTAGCCGAGCTATATTCCACCGAAAAACGATATCCTTCCGATCAAATTTCCCGATGAAAATTAACCGAGCTATGTTTCATCGGAAAACTACATACTTCTAATTAAATTTACGGATGAAAATATGCCAAGCTACAGATTTCATCGGAAAGAGGTCGTAATGATCAAATTTTCTGATGAAAATTTTCCCAATCTCAAATTTTTATTAAATATGTAGTGTTGATCTCATTAATCGTAGACTTGGTGGCGTGGTGGTAGAGCGCTTTCCGCGCCGATAACCCGTTTTCGATGCTAGAGTTGGCCAGTCGCACCTGGTTGAGGGAAATAAAAAAAAGGTTCCAAAATTCATCGCCACGGAACTAAACTGCGGTATATTGATCCAACTCTCATCGTATTTTGATCCAAAATTTATCGCCACGGAACTACACTGCTCGTATATTGATCCAACTCTCATCGTATTTTTGTCCAAAATTGATCTTTAATTCATCGCCACGAGCTACACTGCTCGTATATTGATCTAAATCAGTGGTTCTCAACCTTTTTTCAGCTACCGCCCCCTTTAAGACTGAAAAATTTTTCAACGCCCCCTTTACCTGAAGAGCGTGAAACGGAGAGGGGGAGAAGGAAAAGCAGTTTTCTTGACCGGTTTAACTTTATAATTTTGCCCAAATAGATTATTGAAAATAAACTATGAGTAAAAATACTTTTCAAGCATAAGATATTTTTTTTTAAGCAATCAATATTTTTTCGCTAAAAAACTGTGTCAAAGAATCAACCAAGTGCCCAGAATAGTTCCATTAAATGAGGGACCCATTTTGAACGTAAATAAGAACAAATAGGTTTTAAATAAAAATACGTTGTTTTCAACATTTTTTTTTTCTTTTGAAAACCAATATTCTTTGAAAAATGCACTGCGTTCAAGTAGATCCCCAAAAAATCCAATCTCAAATCGCGTTGTTCTTATTTACTTGCAACTATGAAATATGCATCCCTCATTTATGGCAATAATAAAGCCTGACTTTCGATTTTTTGCAGTCGGGACAAAGACTTGAAACTACCACCGGTACATATGTCATCCTTAAAGATCATACATTAAGTTTCAATTGGAGGGAAAAAATGAAATAACTGAAATTTACAAATTACAAAATAAGTTCAGTTCAGAGAAATTCTTTTTGAGTGTTTCATATCTTTGAAGGTTAGATAAAATGCAAAAAGTCCTAGTAACGCAATTATAGTATGCCTTTGGAGACATCACTTGACGCAATTTTAGGCAAGTTTTGGTAACAATAACAAGAGTGAAAAACTTCATGAAGTTTTTTCAAAATTGAAAGTTATTTTAAGGCAAATTTTAGTCACGTTAGAGGGCCAAAGCTCCTTCTGGTGTTCTCTGAAATTGAAGTCTTAAAAACTTGAATTCAAACAATTTCTGTTGAGGTTGGAGGAATTGTAAAGGTTCGGGAATTTTCTGCGGAAATTTTTTCGAATTGTACTCTGAAAAACTCAACTATGAACTACCTGTATTGTTGTTACAGCAATGCTCTTACAACACAAAAGGTCGGTCAAGTCTGGTGGTTCTCTTCTAGAAATTTTTAGAAACCGACTTCCAAAAAATGTAAGTCTAAGCTCTTTTTGGTCATGATTGGGGAAAAAGTAAGCGGGTTGTTCGAGATTCCCTTCCGTAATCATTTTTTAAAAAATCATTGGGTTGTCTTTTAAAATGATGGTTTCCATAGCTCTTCAACAGAAATGTCTAAAAACAAAATTTGTATCTATATGTGGTTATACTAGGGAAAGAAATGGATGGTTCTGGATCTTTACCCTGGAAGTTTTTTAAAAGTGAAGTTTCCAAAACGCAATTTTAAGCTATTTTTGGCTATAAAAGTTACGGGAGCAGAGAGGAGGGAGAAAATTAGGACTCTTCCTTGAGCAATTTCTAAATGGACATCAATGAAACACAATTTCAAGGCTATTTTAGATGGTTACCCTACGAAAGTGGAGACCCACCTCCAAAAACTTTTTCGAAATGAAAGTGTTATTGGCAAATTTTGACTGATTTGCTATTTGGTGACGTTAGGAGAAGTATCAGGGTTCGGGAGATAACCTAAGAAATATTTTTTTAAAGCTATCCTTACCGATCTATGGAAAAAGGGTTTCCTATCGCCCCCGCCCAAAACATATTCTCTCAAACAAATTTTAAAATATACTCACCGCGCCCTTACCGCCCAAAATATGTCCACCGCCCCCCTGCTGCCCAAAAAAGATTCACCGCCCCTCAACATCGTCTCACCGCCCACCGTGGGGCGGTATCGCCCCCGTTGAGAACCACTGATCTAAATCATATCGTTTTTTCATCCTAAATTCATCGCCACGGAACAGCACGGCTCGCGTATTGATCTAAATCACATCGTATTTTCATCCAAAATTGATCCTAAATTCATCGACACGGGACTGCACAGCTCGTAAATTGCTCCAAATCTCATCGTAAACTCATCGGATTTTGCTGCTCGGATTCTGTTTGGCCGATGAGACATATTGGAGCAATTCTCTATGAGAACTCATCGAAATCCGATCATCGGCCGATGAGAATTTTATCGGGTTTCGATGAATGGCCGATCATCGGCCGATGAGATTGTGCTGCTAGGAATAGCTCTAAATATACTATTGAAAATACTGACGAGATTTTGCTATTATTTTCTTTTTCATTTTTCTCTCTTTTTTTTTAAAGGAAGCGGACGACGACTCATGTGTGTATGCATGTTTACAACAAATACTTAATTACTCAGTACCTCTGCTCAATTTTTTAAAGAAATTATTTTGCTTTTTCCAGTTGAATACTATAAAAGTTACACTGCTAAAAAAATTCAGGAATCTATTTTGATTTATAGGAATATTTTTAAGGAAATATTAATGGAGAAAAGAAACAACCCTTCTCTCAACAGCAGTTTTTTGATCTATTCAGAATTTTTTTTCATGTTTCTAAAAAAGTAAGAAGTGGAAGCGCTGAAGCAAGCACATTGCACAACACAACATGGTGGGAAGTGAAACTGCAGCCCGAACTCAATTGTCGTACTAATATCATTGTGATAGTTTTCAGTCGTCTCATGAATTCAGTTACTGTAAGATAATTTTTAAGTCTTATTATTTTATGCTAATTTACCTATGACCAAATTAAAACTAAAGCTATAGGAAACCTTTTCCTTATTTCCAAAATACGAAGCGCAACTTCTTGATGCATGCACGAAGGAGATGCAAAGTAAAATTTAAACCTGAACAACAGTTCTGAACGGAAGCCATAATTGAATCGTTTATTTCAGAAACCACCTAAGCGACAAAGTTTCTAATTTTAACCCTACACTGCATAGCGTTGCCAATTGGATACATGGACTGTTTTTCCTTATGACCATGCATAAGGCAACTCAAGCATAAAAATCAAGTATTAGGTATCTTTAAAGCATATAACTATCTATCCTCAAAATTAATTTTTCAAAAGTGTGTTCCAATATTTTCTTATCACACTAAAAAACATATGTCTTTCAATGAACAAAAAATCATGCAGTGTAGGGTTAAGAAGACATTTATTTCTTTAAGTTAAACTATATTTAATAGCGATTACAACAATATTTTCTGAAAGAAATATGTCTAAATATAGATATTTTTCAGCTTAAAATATTTAAGTTCTAATCGATTTTTTCATAAATAACGGTAAAAATACTTTCTCTAACTTTTAGTGTTTGTCGCTTGGGTGGTTTCTGAAATAAACGATTCAATTGAGATTGCGTGTGTTCTTGACGACCAATCAACTAATCATTTCATTAAAAAAATAGCTCTCAGTTTAAAATAAATCATCATTTGAATACCATTAAAACAAATCATGCTTTATCGAGCGGTTTGCGGTGTCAGTTTTTTGCAGGGAATCTGTGCATGGTACTCACAAAAATATGTTTTAACAAGAAGTTCTGTCAAGAACTAAACGAGCCTACTTTCCCGTACACAGACATCGGCATTCTAGCATCTGATCATTATTCTCTTAATTATCTGAGACTAAAAATTATGCCAAACATACCTTTTTAGCACTTAAAGCTGATTTCTAAAAGCAAAATATACCCCCTCTCATCAGATGAAATAGACACATAAAAAGTAAATAAATGAATTAAATAAAGTTTTGTCGCACCTTTTAAAGAATGTAACTGTTACAGTTCTTCCGTAGAAAAATTCCTCAATTGTTTTCAAATAAATAAATAAATAAATAAATAAATAAAAGTACAAAGTACATCAAAACACATTTTATCAAAGAAAGAAAAAAAAAAGAAAAAAAAAAAAAACTCGTTCGTTGATAAAATGTCTCGAATTTCACTTTTAATCCGTTGCCAGTTGTTAAATAAAAATAAAGAATAAAATGCCCTTGTGAATGAAACATTTTTATTACAAAAAAAATCGTCTGCCAAAAATAATAATAATAATAACAATAAATAAATGAAATAAAACAAATGAATAAATAAACAAAAAATCGTCTGCACAGTCAGTCATTTTTTTTCTGAGCCTGCATTTCCGCCATGTTTGCGGAGTCAGAGTCGGAATCAGAGTCCTCACAGAAGATTATTCAGAAAAGTACTTTACAAACATTACTTATCAAAACCATTTTCTTACAAAGTTAGTTTGAAGGAAATCCGACTTCAGGATCAACATTCAACTTAAATTCCCCGTAGGCGCTAATGTTAAATTTTTTTCTGAAAACATCGCGGGACAGGTTGTTTAACGGTTCAAAGTTGAACCAAAAATTGTTCAAATCGAAAAATCAAATATTGGAATGAGCTGTATTCTCCGAGATCTTTCCAACAAAAAAAAAGTTTATTCCATTCGGATGGTTCACTCAGAAGTTATTAGGTGGGGAAAGGTTGCTTGAACGGTTCAATGTTGAACAAAAAATTGTTCACATCGGAAATGTAAATACGGGAATGAAGTATTCTTGATAAGATCTTTCGAACAAAAAAAATTTTGTTCAAATCGGACTGTTTACTCAAAAGTTAGCATCGCGGGACAGGTTTTTTGAACGGTTCAAAGTTGAACCAAAAATTGTTCAAATCGAAAAATCAAATATGGGAATGAGCTGTACTCGCCGAGATCTTTCCAACAAAAAAAAGTTTGTCCAAATCGGAATGTTCATTCAAAAGTTATTAGGGGGGACAGACAGACCGACGACCGACCGACCGACCGACGCACAAATTCCCCATCTCAATACCCTACTTTCAAATTTTTAATTTTTCGATATTCATTTTACCTTTTTAATTTTTTAACTTGGCGATATATTTTGGACTTGGCGATATTTTTTTTTTTTAACTTGGCGATATTTTTTAGATGCATTAAGCTACTTTTCATACTTTTTTCGTCTTTCTTTTGTTTTTAACGGGAAAGTAGGCTAAAAAATGATTTACATTGTTTTGCAAGAGTTAAAGTTATTCATATTTATCACCAACCAGAAGTTGGACTCTTCTTTGCAAATACAGTCAAACCTGTTTATCTCGAACTTGTTTATCTCGAAAACCTCTCTATGTCAAAATTTTTCAATTTTCCTGCTCTTACAACATAAATTGAATATTTTTAATCATGTTTATCTCGAATGATTTATCCCGAAAAGATCTATATCTCGAATTTTCATGACTCTCATTTTTGAATTAAATCTCCAGCCACCTTTATCAATGGTATAACTTGGAGACAAAAATCATCTTTTGCGCAATCATCAGAAACTATGCTCGTACTTAAAGGTATGCATTAACTTGCTATGCCGATATAGTCATCACAATAAGTAAAACGCTGACTCACAACATGTCGTACAGTAAAATATTTATCAATGTCAATGCAAAACCATCTATTATGTATTTGACTTTGTTCCAATTGCTTATTTTTGTAAATTTTATCACAACCACTGTATCTCGAAACCTCCATATCTCGATTTTTTCTTCTGTTCCGTGAAATTCGATGTCGACAGGTTTGACTAACTCAACAAGGGTGCCCACCCCCACAAGCTCAATGGCGCAAATTCCCCCCCCAAATTTTTCACCACCCTATTGTGATTTTTATCCCTCTTTTTTATTTTATTTATCTTTTTAAAATATCATTTATTTTTTAAATATTATTTATTTTTTTTAAATATTATTTATTTATCTTTTTAAATATTTTTTTAAGTAAAACCTTTTTATTTTAATATATGTATAATTTTAGCTTATTTAAAGTACTAATTATGCGCAGAATAGAATCGCTTTTTTTCCCTTTCCAGACATTCCAAGCACACACACACACACACAATAATTAAATAAATGATAATAAAGAAATAACTTAAATAAAAAAAAATAATGAATTATTTACATTAAAAAAATCAGTAAATAATTTAATTTAAAAAATAAATTAATAAATAATTTAAATAAATCAATAAATTAGTTTTAAAAAATCCCCCCCCAAAATTTTGATGGCGCAACTTGCGCCATAATCCCCCCCCCCCCTGTGGGCACCCTTGTAACTCAATGACGCTTCTCGAATCCGTATCCGCTTGCAAAACATTTTTTTTCTCATTTATTTGATGAAAAGTAGTATAAAAATAGAAGCCGGTAAGATCGTAGTTTTTAAGGCTAAATACACAAGCATTAAAGATCTGATTGAAAAGCAAAACGTGACTTAAGCCCGAAATCCTCATCCGCCTCCACTAGACTTCAAATAACGTATTTTTTACTGCTCTTGCACACGTTCCTTCTCAGTCACTTGGCTTATGAAAGGTTCCAACAGCTCAAGTAAAGGAAGGAAAAAAAAATTGCAAATGTAACCGTCAAAAGCATTAGCTCTGCACATATTTTTCTTTAATCGGGGCTGAAGTAACTGAAATGAACGGTTTAAACTACTCATTTCCTCAAATTGAGAAACTTAAAAGTAAATTTACGCTATACAATTTTCAAACGGGTGCCCACAGGGGAGGATTTTGGCGCAAGTTGCGCCATCAAAATTTTTGGGGGGATTATTTAAAATTAATTAATTAATTTATTTTCATAATTAACTTTTTACTTATATTTTTTAGTATAAATTATTCATCAATTTTTTTTAATTTAAACTATTTCCTTTACTCTTTTATTATTTATTTATTTATTTTGTTTGTGTATGCGTGTGAGCTTGGAATGTCTGGAAGGGTGAAAAAGCGAATCTATTCTGCGCATATTTAGTACTTTTAAAAGTTAATAATATATCAAAAAATAATAGTTATAATTAAAAAAAGTAAATGAATAGTACAAAAAAGAGAAGTAAAAATAAAAAACATAAAAGGGTTATGGAAATCTCGGGTGATCATCATTTCAACTCTGTCATTGGGGTAATATCACACATTAATGAAGTCTCAAAATAAGCTGATTATGGAATTTGCTGATAAAATATATTTTTCATTCAACACATCAATTTGTCATTTTTTTCGGGTATTAGAAAATGATCATTGGCCCTGAATAGAGTTGGGTTCTTCCGTAATCGTTTTGTAAAAATATTCCTACTTAAATCCGCGGTAACTACCCTTTCCTACTTCCCGAAAAGAGGGGAACACTGTGAATGTCAGAGGTCAACTTACCATAAGCGTACTATAAGCATTTTTAAAAACACAGAGTTTCGTTTTGGAAGTATTAATTATTGGTTGCGTCCAAGATTAAAAAGGAAAAAAAATAATTTCCTTTTTTGTATTGCAATGAAGTGAAATGAGAACATCAGCTTTTTTTGTTTCGTTTTTTTTTCTTCCTTGTGAGAGCAGCAAATTTAAACTTATTTCTGCTTGATTACAGAAGGTAGAGTACAGTAATAACTATACAGAGAGTAAAATAAAGAGTATACGATATTTTTTCTGGTGTGCATATTAGGACATTTTGAGTACATACGGAATTACACGCAGTAATTTCAATTTCTAAAACCATCTTTGATACTTCAGTATTTTGTTCAAAAAGCAGAATATTAATATAATAAAGTTATTATAAAATGAAAGAAAAATAATCCTTTATTACCGGGAAAATCCCAAACAATGGAGGTTTTATTACTCTGTTGAGCAACCTCGACACTGTAAAAAATAAAGTGCTGTTTTTACAGTATAATACTGGCAGCAGAGGTTCCAGTTTAAAACCGTAAAATGCACAGTAATAAACTGTAAAATTACCATTTTTGTAGTTTATTACTGTATAACAACAATTTTGCAGTTTATTAGTGCAAAATTAGCAATTTTACATTTCATTACTATAAAATTAGCTGTTTTGTACTGTAAAAACATATTTTCTACACTGTAGTATGAGTTTGCGAGGCGATGCAGACGAGAATTGAGGCACAACAGTCTCGCACGATGTCCAACGTCATTTTGTACCACAGTTTACCGTAAACAAACCACCAATTCGATCAAACTCGTAGGCTGTTTAACTTTTCGGTCCTAACGATACCAAATATTTTCGATCTATGACAAATCAGGAATTGAGCGTGCCAGAGAGGGTGATAATACAAAAGAGGAAGTCCTCTGACAACCTTGATCTGGGTGTCAGAGCCATGTCCTATTAAAAAATGGGGACCAGTGGCGTAACGAGAAATTTATCTGAAAATTTTCGAAATTAAATGTCAAAAAAGAAAAAAAAAAACGTATGTGTATTAATGCATACTATTTTGTTACTTCATGGGGGGGGGGGTTACGACCCTCATCCCTTCTTGGCGCTTAGAAGTGCCAATACATGCGCGTAAAGCATAGAAAGATATATCGTTAGCTGTCTGGCGTTGTAGATCAATATTAATCAATTAAAGTAACCATTCCAATTTTAACTGCTTAAAATGTCTGATTTTTTTTGTTGATTTTCAAAACATCCATATAATAAAGCATTTTAATCTTTAATTGTATGTATAATTTTAAATTAAAATGCATTATCATATTGATGTTTAAAAAATTAACGCGAAAATCACGCATTTTGAACAGTTAAAATTGAAATTGATACTTTCTCAGATATATTGAGCCCTATTCTTGGCTCCCTAAGTCAGTACTACAGTAGCTCACTACTAGATATCCATATTTTCTCTACCTCTTGAGCGATTGTAAAGTAGAAATCAGTAAAACTTTTCTGGAAGCCAGTTTAACTTTAAAATCTTTAGATTCTGATACGAACTTGCGCATTTCAGCAAGGAAAGACTTAGCAAGTATCACTTCCATGCTTCTGTAACGTCGCCCAGAAGATGAAAGATTTAACGATGCATGAATTATTATCTTTTTTGAAAGTTGCTGCCACGTATTTTTATAATCAATATTGAAATGTTGTCAAACCTCCCATTAGTGTCTCCAGGTAAGCATTTCCTGAGGTTGTTGATGCTCTAAAATTATCATGTAATTTCAATTATAACGCGAAATGCGGTGGGGAATTATGTTTAGAACTCAATTCAACACGGTTGGCTGCACCGGTTGGTAAACACCTGCAAGAACACAACGGCATAGCAATTAGTTAGCAGCAGGAACAGTTGAGCTTTCTAAGAGACTACTCGTCAGTTTTAAATCAATTAAAACTGAGCTCGCAGCAAACAAAAGCACTGAAAGACAACGTTTTCAATTACTCAGGTCCAGATTCATCTAAATGTCATTTGTCACACGATGATGAGCAAGATAAAACGGTTTCCAGATCTCGGAACCCAATTTTAGCATTTGTACTGTCTTTTAAATTTCACGCGCCTCAGTTGTTAACCATCAGGTAACGTTATTTTAAGAGTACGAAAGTAAGCAAAAATTCTGATGGAAAAAAGTACCCACCGCTGGGAAAAAATTCAAGTATTGTGCCAAGATTTAGACATCTGGAGATAGCGAAAGTCGTTTGTTACACTGTTTAGGCATCAATGTCTCTTCAAAAAATAAACATCAAGTTGAAGATGGCGCAACATGTTACATCAACTTCACGCTCATGAATACGTTATAGTGTGCTTCTTTCTGATAGTCATGCAACGTCCGTGTATAGTAAGTGATTCTTCAAGAATAATTAGTTCAAAGGGGATGAGTGCTTTACTTTATGGAACATTTAGCGGAAGGGCAATTCCACGAAAAAGCTTCTATTTTGTCCCTAACGTGACGGTCATATATTGCATCTTAAAGTAGTAATTTTAAATGGTAATGAACAACGTTTTTTTGCCTAAGAAATATCCCATCGGTTTGTGATCTTAACCAACAACATTTCTGTCATTACTCTTTAAAACTAATACTTTTTATGAAATACATGAGCGTCACGTGTGGGACAAGATGGTGGCGTGTTTGTATAATGGCCCTGTACTATCTTATGAATAAAATTAAGTTATTGCTCAGAAATATGTTTTAAAGTGTTCTGTTCCAAAAAAAGAAGTGCTCTCTCTCTCTCTTTTCTTTTTTTCTCTTATCTATCTCATCTTTTACTGCTGTAAACAGGGATCGAAGTTTACCTGTAGGGACCCGAAAAGAACACTTAGGTATGTAAATATATATATGTATATATATGTTTAATGTGTGTGTGTGTGTGTGTGTGTGAGAGAGAGAGAGAGAGAGAGAGAGAGAGAGAGAGAGAGAGAGAGAGAGAGAGAAAATTGAGAGGATGCAACCTCTTCCTCCCCGATTCATGAGTTCTCGATGACTCTAAGGGCTTCTAATGCCTATATGCGTTCAATTCCTGAATCCAGTCCTGCTCGTGGGAAAAAGTTTTATATTTTCATAGAACTGGAGTCGGGGTCAGAAAACATGAAATTCTTACAACTCTTTTCAGTTTGTGATGGTTGGAAATATGTGCTTTAGTTTGTTCGCTTTACTTTTGTTAAAAATAGCATCATCAAATGGGAAGTAGTATGCTTTACCTTGCTTGTTTAGAAAAATGTTAAATCTCTGTATATTTATGAATCGTAATAAACGATCGCTTACTGAAAAAAAAAATCTTCTTAAGAATATCGGTAAATATTATATTCATAGGTTGACCAAAAACTAAGCAGAAGTTTTAAGAAAGTACTTAAACCGGGAAAATAACTGAAATAAAAAATATAGGGTCAGCAGCTATATGTCACTCTATTTCGTTTTACTATTTCTTCTTTTTATATGAATTTTCGTACAAACAAGCTGAGCATCGTTACGTCTAAAAACAAATTAAAAAAAAAACTTACTGAAGACTAATTAGTCTCCTAGTCGACACTGAAACTCACGAATTTCTTATAAAATCACTAATAATAGCATGAAATACTTAAAAATACAGTTGACGCTAAATTTTGTGGGACTCTAATTTACTAGCACTTTCGATTTCATCACCCATTTCACTAGTCGCGAAAATTCTTTCATGTTAACAGAGTAATTTTTCATTTCTTTTTAGGATCTGAAAATAACAAACATGTCTCTTTCGCAAACTCAAAGTTAGGTCAAACTAGCTCTTCCTTAAGAATTTCAACAGTAGGGTCTGCAACGCGGAATCGAAAATCCCCTACTTTTATTGTAAGTGCGATATCGATGGAAAAACAGCGATGTTCAAAATTAAAATACCGACGATATCGGTACGTCCGACCCAAAAAACATCAAAGTTCTGAATCATCGAATATTTTACAACTGTTCAACATAATGTTGATAATCATTTCTTGGCGTATTTTATGTGCAAACTAGTAAGATATTACAGATATTACAGTTTGTTTTTGTATAATCCACTACCGTAAAATAAATGATAATCAATGGTAAAACTTACTTTGTATACTTAGACTTCAAGAAACAGTTTTAATTACTTTGAAAAGTCTTAAAGGCCCAAACATGATAAAATGTCTGATTGCAAGAGCTGTTGTATGTGTTACAAGAGGTCCGACCATCCGAGAAACACAAAACGTGTATCGTGTATATATAGATAGTATCGTTTGTTCGCAATATTGCATTGTCGTAGAGCATTGAAATTAATTAATCCTGTTTTTTCCTTGGTATGAACTATTTTTCGGTTATTGTAATTATACTCTCTTTTTTTCAATGTAGCTTTAAATACAGCATGTAAGGAATTCCAATCCAACTTGCTTGATCTAAACAAGACCACTTGAAATTGTCCGTCCGAATCTTGACTTAAATTGATTACCTCTTCACCGCTAATGATGTCATGCTTTTCCATTTCACAGAACCATGCTCAGGGGTTTTTGCAGCATCGTACAAGATGTAAAATGATCCTTCAGCAGTCGGCTCAGGCAAGAACGTTGATAACAATCTATAGGGTATATTTGTACAAGAAAAAAAAAATGAATGCGAGAAAAAAAAGTTACGTTCTTTCCCGTTTCTTTTGCTGTTGCCAAAGTGTCTCACTACGTAGTTGCTTTTGTATACTACTGCTACTTTTAAGAGGCAACTGCGATGGAGATTGTAATGATAAGGAGCTTTCTAATAAAGTATTTTTGCTCCTGTCATTGCGCGAGAATAGTGACTTTGAGGGAAATATGGCAAAGTCATTAATTTTCATAGCTAGCTCAGCAACCGTGCGGATGAGCTGTGTAGTTTTTAGTTTCCGCTGCGAATGAATTTGCTGTTAGGATAAAGAAGGGAGAAGGTGATGTGCATGGTTCAATTATGAGTATGACTAAGGAAGAGAAATGAACTCCTTAATCGTTTTTAACTGAGAATAATTACTCTGTCTTACAATACTGAGTTAAAGAAAGGCGAAACTTTGTACCGTAATCTATATACAATAAAAAAGAAAGATGATGGATTAATTAGGAATAAAAACGTAGCATAACTGCTTGTTTAAACCATATGTACCATACGACTGCTCTTCAACGTATAAGTCAGCATTTTCTTAGATTTTAGGATTTCAGCTTCAAAAGATGATTAAAATTTGCTTGAAAGATTTGAAAAATATATTCTTGACCGTGATAACTTGAAGAAAATGTTTCTGCATCAATTATTTTGGTGTAAAGTTATATCAAAGACTGTCTTAAATTTTAAATAAACGTGTCAAGGTCATTATTTGAGTTCATTCTCATAATGCTTGGCGATTATTGATTACACACATAGATTTATACGCTAATTTCTTCCATATGGTATTGAATTCATCGGTTGTTTTCAATTTCGAGAGCAATGGTAGGCTAAATCTATGTGCAAAATATATTTGTAATAGAAAATTTTCTTCACTACCTTCAATATCTACCAAGCACGAACTAATTAAAAAGTACATTGATGTAGATATAAAAATGTCACTTTAAGTTTGGTTGAGAAAGAGAGGAAAAATACATTTAAAAAGCATTGTACACTCTTAAAACTGTGCCTCTGAAATAAGAGGCACATTTTGAACTTTTGTGCCTCTGAAAATTAAGCGGCACATTTAAAATGAAAGGCACCGTTTGTGCCTCTGAAATTAAAAGGCACATACCGTGCCTTTGATTTTAGATTTCAGTGCCTTATATTTGAGTACGTTTGTGCCTCTGATTTTAGATTTCAGTGCCTTATATTTGAAAAAGTCTGTGCCTCTGATTTTTGATTTCAGTGCCTTACATTTAAAAGGATTTGTGCCTCTTATAGGTTTATAATAATAATAATGGTTTATTAAGGAGAATTTCAATGTTAGTTTATAGTAACTTCTTAATTTTTTACCCCAGTGCTTGCATGTTTTAAACTTTTTTTTAGGTTTTAATTCGTCATGACACATTAGTTAGACATATCAAAACAAAATGTTTCCCAAAGAATATAAAAATCTTGTGTATAATACTTTATTTCAAACATTTTCTGATTTGATTGTTGTATAAGCTCTTATTTTCGCTAATCTTGTCAACAGAACTGAAAATTGGACAAGGTAAGAAAAAAAATGCTATTAAGCTTCAGTTTTTGCCATTGTACGACATAGCAAAAATAAGTACTTCATAACAAATTGTCAGTTTGATCCGGAAACAAAGGTAGTCTTACATGATTGAATTTATTCAATTTTAATTAAAAGGTAACTTTTTGAAAGACAATATTGAGAATAGGAACAAAACAAGGTATTCCAACTATTTTTAGTTTTAGTTGCTTTAGTATAAAATTTATTAAATGTAATAAATGGAAATGCTATAAAATATAGAGTGATTTTAACCTTTTATGCAAAATAGTATCTTTTTAGGGAGAACAAACACTTGATGTTTTATAATGCTGTAGTTTCAAATTTAGCTATTACGTACGGGATAATAACCGATCATTCCATGCAATCTCGATAAAAATTGCAAGATTCCTTAAATCACTCCTAAACACATTTAAACTTCTGTTACAATTCAAAAGCATCATAACAGTTTTTTATAACTACGAACATGTCATACGGTTCCAAACAATGATTTAAATTGATCACTGAGTACTCGGCCTGCTAAAGAAAAATTGTTTGACGAACAAATTTCACTAAAAGTTGTATTTTTGTGTAATAAAATCTCATTAAAAGATAACAAGTTCAGTTAAAGTCAACTGAATTTTACCATAAAAAAGGTCACATGAAAATTGACTAAGATAAAATTTACTAAATTCGCAGAGAGGCAAAGTTTCTTTTATAAATATTTAGTTTTGAATCTGTAATTTCTACGAGAATAGTCTTTTTTTACTTATTTTTGCCGAAAAAAATCCTATTATATTTTAACAAGTTCAACAAATATATATTCAACTGAATCTTGTGAGAATTTATCAGATGCGTATTTGACGTGAGGCCGCCCTGGGCTTTTGAAACTGTCCGCCCCCCCCTCCCCCTTGAGGTGTTGAATTTCAAAGTTGTTAAAAAAAAAAAAAACTTTTTTATTTACTTGATATAAAATGTATTTTCAAGGTAAACCGTGCAGATCCCGGCCACACAGCTAGTTAAACATGAAATTGGTTGGTTGTTAACAATCAGCTAATTGGTAAAAATTCGTCTTTTGGGAATCTCAACTTTTACTACTACAAATCTGATCTTACATTATTATAAATCAACAACGAGGGAAACGAGAATATTTTGTTAGATCAATGTTAAGTCTATGGAACAGAATTCGTTTTAACGAGCAAGGCCTGGTTTTAACGAACAATTTTTTTCTGTCTTGCAGTCTTTTTTTCTCATCTTTCTAGTCTTATTCCTGTCTTATCTTCTTTTCTTTTCTTTCCCCCTGCGGTTCAATACTTTTGTATGAAAAATTCCACCAGCATTCCAGCGTTATTAAATAACGAACAGTATTTAATTCAATTAATTGATGTAATTCTCGCTGCCGATCAGCCCTGCTGTCTAAAAAAAAAAAAGATCTTCACTTTGCATGAAAAAAGTGCCGCCCCCCCCCCCAATCGTGCCGCCCTGGGCAAAAGCCCATTAAACCCATACGTAAATACGGCACTGGAATTTATACTTTATCATAATGAAGTACTAAGAAATATTATCAAATTGAGTTACAATTAATTTTAAACTTTAAAAAAAAATGCTAAATCATAACTTATTATTTTTTAAAAAATCGTACTATATTTTAAAAAGTAGTACAATAAATTTAAAGTCAACCGAATCTTGTGAGACAATATTTATCATAATAAAGCCCATGCAACTAAAAAAAATTACTTCTTTTGTCAATGAAGCTTTTTGCCGGAACAACAAACAGTATCAAATATCTAACATATTAAACCATTATGGCAAATGAGACTAAGATTTTAATTAAAATAACGCTGATAAATCATAATAGAAATAAATTGGACGAGCTATTTTACATACCTGTCGTAGCACAAAATGTCGACATACAGCACAAAAAAGATCAGCAAAGGAGTATGTAGATTTTAAAAAACACTAACACACTCTTTTGCTGCCCATTTTGTTATCGATGTGTCCATAGGAAGACGTTTAAAACAGCAGTTTATGCCTCGGCAATTAATAATGCATAATGGATGGACAGATAAATAAAATCTTCTTCTGGTAGTAAGTGTTCAGAGCAAACCATAAAACGCTTATTCTGCACAAAATGCACCCGACTGACTTTTCATTTGCCGTTTCTTCAAACGATGAATCTTGCAAAGGAAAGGCATGGAACGATCAAATTTCTACACTACAACTTGATTTTCGTTCCCTATTCTTACATCCGCATCAAACAACAATGCAATACATAAAATTATTTCTCTCAAACTAATAATATTGCTTGAAAACGACGAAAGAGTACATTTAATTCTGAATTTTTGCGATAACGAACTTTCCGCCATCTCCAGCATTGAAAATAAACATACGGGCCACGTGATCAGCTATAACCTCAAACCCAAAGCGTGAATAGACGATGTGCCGCTTAAAACTTGCGAAGTGGGAATTTAAAAGGCACGGCCGATTCAGTGTGCCTTTAAAAAGTTTTGTTTCCTGTCCGTGCCGTTCATCTTGTTGTGCTTTGTATGTATCAACGGCACCTAACGCTTTGTGCCTCTGATATGTAAGTAATATAAGGCACAATTCTCTTGTGCCTTACATATAAGCGGCACACTTTTAAGAGTGTACTTGATTTGGTGAAGTATTTCTTTGTAATTCGCAGAACTAGAAATGTTTGTTGATTCAGAAATTGCTCTTGTAAACAAACATTTGGAGAAAAATACTATATTTAAGAAGACAAGATTTTGCTATGAATATGTTGTTGCGTTAGTTTTATGGCATATAATACATCTGAAGATTATCGCCATTTCTGTAAAACTTTCCACTGACAAACATTTAACGCTTTCTTTTGAATCTTTGTAGCAAAAATAGCCTAATATGACTAATTATGGCAATATTAATTGGCGCTATTTTTCATTAACTGCTCTCATGAGATAATTCCTAACTTTTATAGTACCTTAAATGTACTTTGAAACGTACATACTTAAACATACTTTGGAATCAAGCAGCCTTCTGAAACATGTTTATCTCATCCTGAAATTAAATAATGATACCGTTATCTTCAGGGCTTACTTTGCATGGGAGCTTACGGGAGCTCAGTACCTCATTTTAGTTTTATGTGAATTTTTGCTTACTAGCCGGATTTCAGACAATATACTCATTAAAATAAGTCTGGAAGATTTTAGGGCTCCCACACTCCCTTGTTAAAAAAATTGAGGCCTGGTGACAGTTCAAAAAAAAAAAAAAAATCTCGGTGATATTTAAGGCAAATAATAATAATAAATACATACTCCGATGAGATTTTTATTGCCTCTAAAAAGCATTGAGTTTTTTTCACATTTTAGTATTTTTTAAACCTGAAACTAGTACAAAGCATTACACAAGTTGCAATTAACTTATATTGCTGATTTTTCAATTCATGTCTGCATGAGAAACTCATTAAAGTACATTCGTTAACAGCTTCATGCATAAGAAAGGAATAAGTAACTTTGTACTTGAAAGGTAAAAAAAATAATAAAACCAACGTAAAAGGGCACACATTTTTACAGGAAAATTGCAAAAACTGCTAGTCATGCAATTTTTCTTCAAAAATATGTGCCTTTTTAAGTTTTTGTTTTCTTATAATCATACACAGCTTTGGGATTTAGTCGACATTAGTAAGTGGCCATTTGAAAAGTACTTCAGTTGATCCACATAAAATGAGTGCACTCATGAAAGCAAACATCTTAAGTATAACATTATTTTTACATTAGACTTCGTGCCATTAATATATAACCCGAGATATTGAGTTATGCTAAGAAAGAGAATCTTTCTTTAGCTTAATCGGTCTTCCTGCGATTGTTTACTCTGCCTATAATTTATACGCATTGTTTCATCTTCATTGCCTCATTAGATAGATTGATAGCTCACTTCAGAAGAGTGCCAAGTTGCTAACCTGCTATTTTGCAGTTTTCTTTAGTAGTTGTCAAGCAAGCTAATTTTATTTCATTCATTACCTGTCTCTTGGAATAAATATACGTCATTTACTTCTTGGGGACTGAAAAAAGAAGTGCTCCGGAGAAACTTTATCCATTCTGTTGGTAATGATGATGAAAGAATTGATGGAAAGAAATCTCAATCAAGGATTTATTGCGTCAACTATTTCTTTTCAAGCATAAATTATTTATTATTCATTGGTGTGATGGAAAGAGGCAGATTGAAAACATTCAGGATGATTTTCTGTTGGAGTGATATTAATTTTGACTAGCGCTACAGCTATTTTACTTCAATCCGATGTAGTTTTAGTGGCTTTATTATTTGATAACCTACAATTGGTTAGATAAATTTCTTTTTTGCTGACAACTATGCAATAAATTGATTCATTTGTTGTTTAGCTCTTAACGTCAATTTTCGGAAAATGAGATGCATCTGTCTTCAAAGGTGTTAGAACGGAATAGCAGTGCAACGGTGAGCAGTAATTTAGAACTAAAAAAAATGTAAAACGATGAAATTTCATAGCCCTTTATTAATGGTGCAATTCCATATGTGATGGAATGGCACTTTGAGATTGGAATAAATACTTCCAGAGGAGCTAGGTTCATCTTTTTTTCTTTTTTGTATCTCATTTGTGAATGGAATTGACCAAAATACTGAAAAAAATATTTTTAAACATTTAGGCAAAAGTTTTTTCTAGATTTGAGACGGAATGACCTTTTTTTTGACAAAAATATCACTCTTTCAATAGTCAAAGAACTTGCAAAAAATCGGAGAATTAAAAAAAAAAACATTTTAAAATAATTTTTCTTTAATGTAATCTTTGAACTTATTAATTAACATTGGAGATGCTAAGAAAAAATGCTTTAATGAACATAGCTTCCCTGCAATTGCATAACGTACTCTTCCACATTTCAAAATATCGTTCCGTCACATATAGCACTGCCCAAATGAGAACAATATTTTTTATAGTGAGCTGCAGTGGGTGTGTTTTGAGCTGAATTCTCCAATGCAAAATAGTGAATAAATTCATGACTAAAATATTGTACCTTATAATCGATAGTTGCATTTCGACAGATCGCTCCATCGACAAGCCTGCCTAGGCATTAGATAAATTTCGCAGGCAAATCATTTCATTACTGAGTAAAATAAAAATTAAAAAAAAAACTATAAAAGGAAAGCCAAACTATTAAGGAAATGAAAAAGAGTAATTTTCCTTGACATTTTTTCTCTCACTTTAATCATATTTTAGCACAAAGCATTTTAACCATTTCTTATTTTATTTTATTATTGTCGACGTTTGATCGATAAATCAGTTCATCGTAAGACACTAGTTGGTTGATCTGTCATTTAGTTAAAAAATGTAATTTCCCTCACAATGACCCGAATTTATTCATGGTTAAACTTGGATGGCATACATAATGTGACACATAATGGGACTACACGAGTGAAAGATCAAAACTCAGCGTGCTGTTTAAATGTGCAAATGATTAACTCAAATTTATGGAAATTGCATGATTACTGTAACAATCCCGTCTGCAAGTTCTAACAACTAGTTAACACTAACTTTGGTGCTGCAATTCAGTAGTTTTAATGTCCATCACGATACTTGGGGCACATAAATATTTTCCATTGAGCTTTATTCGCCTACTTTTGCCATGTCTGACTTTTAATATCGACATTTGTTGTTGTTACTGAAACCACTCAGGTCCTGAGCTTGTGTAGACACATTTACTCGTTTTAAGGCGGAATAGGGACGGCTTCCCGTTTTTACGAGCACCATTAAGATGGAAGTCAGATTTAGCTCAACACACATGCCGTAAGACCCATTTTATAGGGCAGGCAGTCATTCACAACGCGCTCATTCACATAGAGAATGAAAGGACAAGGACAGGAGAGAGGGAAAGTACATCCATGCATCAACCAGGATTCAAACCCATGACTTTCTTATCTCAGTCAGACTCCTTTGACCACTAGACAAGGTGCCCGGCAAACTGTTATTTGATAAAGATAACACAAGTTTGAACTTACATTAATTACGTTCGACCTAACATTCTCGCCAAGTATATCCCTCAAACGGAAATGTGAGGCAAAGCAAAATAGTTAAGATAAATTAAATTTTCAAAATGAATAGCTTGGATACCAGCCAGGATTCAAACCCATGACTTCCTTATCCCAGTCAGACTCCTTTGACCACTAGACAAGGTGCCCTGCAAACTGTTATTTGATAGAAATAACAAAAGCTTGAACTTACATTAATTACGTTCGACCTAACATTCTCGCCAAGTATGTCCCTCGAACGGAAATGTGAGGCAAAGCAAAATAGTTAAGATAAATTAAATTTTCAAAATGAATAGCTTGGAAATTTCTTTTGAAAATTACAAAGCATAGAGAACAGAGCAATAGAGAATAGTGAAATTTTAGATAAAATTTATAGGTGTAATGTTACTAGTCATTTATGGCTAGTCATTATTGCTTCTTAATTAAAATAAATTTCGTTACATAATTTTTATTTCATTATTAAAAATATTCTTTTTTTTAAAAAATCAGGAATAAATAAATGAGGTAATAATGAAACAATGAATGAGTACACAAATAATTTAATTAGTTAAATACTAAGTTAAATAAATGATTAAAAAATAAAATACCGAATGAATAAGTAAATAAATGAAATAATAAATAAATAAGTGAATGCAAAACGAGATGAGCATCAGTGAATGAATGAATTGAATAAATAAGTAAATAAGTAAATAAATAAATGATACAAGCTACTGCTTTCTGCCCCATTCATTTTGTTTCGCATGTACTTGACAAATTGCACTAAACATTTAAAATCAAAACAAGCATAATATAAAATAATAAATACTGAACTGAACGTCAGTCAGTGCAGTCAATCATCGTTTTAAAATGCTAATAACAAGAACTTCATCATCTATATTGACAAAAATTATTTCTTATATTCAGTACATTAATCTATGCAGCGAATGCTCAAGAAAAGAAACTAAATAAACTGTAATACATACTTAATGATGATAAATAGACTAATCTTACCTATCTTTATATTCCTGCCGACGACGAAGTAGCAGTTCGTAGCTGGTGGTGCTGCATTCTCTTTCAAAATTCTAGAAAAGAAGTCGAAAAAGAGGGGTCATTTAAGCACTCGGAGACTAGGCAAGGGAGCGAGCACAATAAATTTCGCACGACAAAAGAAATAAACGAAAAGAACCAAGAGAAATAGTGACTAGGTTTTTCTTTCTGTGTTTATTCCTCTACCTGCGAGCGAGCAGGACTCGAGAAAAAATGGGCGGGCATTGAATAGACGCCGCGCCTTTTAATTTCGCCGCTGGATCCTACAATTATGTCACCTCGGTTATACACTTGGAATGAAGATGATAGTCCTGCAGATCCCGGCGAATGCGTTTTCAATTATTGCCTTCCCCCTCTACTTAGACCCACCCCACCCTAGCAGCTGTCTTGAAAAGTCTAATTGCGGCTGGCCCTGCAGCATAGCGGCACAAACAGGTAATATGCCGATTGCCGCACCTGCGTTTGTTGGGCAGCGGTTTAATATCAAATTAAGGACGTTTACTCAACTACTTGAGCAGATCTTGGGTGCTAGATGAAAACCTATTTATTTACCCGTAACTTGAGTTCTCGTCTTTTGACGGGTAGCTGAAAGGAAAAAAAAAACGCTGATCATTCCTTCCGTAAGGATCAATGAACTGGTATTTACGACATCTTTCGTTTAGTGTCTATGATTAATGGATTATAGTTGAGGTTCTCTATAGGAGTGGTGCGAAAATGTATCGACTTTGAAATAATTCTAGGGTTTTCATTATATTTAATTTGATGTCGCACACTGCGGCTGTCGAGCTGTTTTTTTCCTTGTTCGCAAAGGGGTCATTTAGACATAAATCAATGATACTGTTGCTGATGACCTATATTAAACATGAAAGTCAAATGGGTAAGGATCAAGATATTTCTCATTCGCTGAAATTCTATATATGCAACATGAGCTACCATATTTTCGCAATTGAACTTAAAAGGCTCAACACACGCTTAGTATTTACAAATTAATATTTAATGTGTTTCCATAAAGAAGTGGAAAAGTAACTCTAAACATTGCAGTTAAATGTGACGAAATTAATGTAAAGCACCCTGATAAATAGTCATGAATTATTTTTAAAATCGGAAAGTGTTGCATGTTTCTGCGATGTAAACAGCATATTGGTCAGGTCTTAAAAAATAAATAAGGGACTGATAAAATAGTTTCAATCAGTAATGAACCCAAAATTCTTCAAGAGAGGGAGGGTGGTGTCAGAAAAGGAGCTTAACCGTTTATTGAATCCCCAATCCAACTATACACACAACCGAAATACATTTTTCGCTTTGCTAAAAACTAATGAAAAGTTAAAATGAAAGTTTTTTCCCCTTGTAATTTAAGGCCGACTTGAAAATTGAAACTAAAAGAATTATAGAAGAGGTGACTGCAAAAGGAATTGAACTATTATCAGTAAATAAATGCATATCAGATGTAAAAAAAAACATGCCCTAGATTTCGGAGTTTTTCGTACCAAATTAATAATAACTCCTAATTTATCATATTTTTAATTAATTTCTTTTCAGTTGTGTGTAATCGAGTATCAATTGTTTGTACATACGTAATTTATAAAGGGTAAAAAATATTTTGCTTTAGAACACGAAGGGGAATATTACGTGCCACAGCTTTAAATTATTAGGAGTTAAAATGGGATTTAAGATTGCACGGATATACAACAGAAAATAGCAGTTATACTATATATTTTGTAAATAAAAAGGAATGTTACAACACTAACTGAAAAAGAAAAAAGGACTAAAAAATTAAGTCTACGTTTCGCATGGTGGACTCTGTTGCATGCATTTAAAAAATAATATTAATAATCGCATTGAAGATGTGTACAAACTAGAGATGGGGCGAAGCCTCGGCCTGGCCGAAGCATGAGGTGTGATTCAGCCGCTTCGGCTTATTATCATTTATGTTTTAAATTTTCATTCTACAATTACTTAAAATATTATTCTTCAATCTATACACATTTGTAAAATACAATAGAACATAGAAGTAAATAAATTTAATTAAAATGATTGTGAATTGAGCCGTTGGAACCAAAAACTTCACTAACTAAAATTAACAGTACATTTTATTTAACTTGAAAGTTCTTATGAAATAAAAAAGTTAAAATAACCTGCATTTTGCTAAGAATTTCATGAACACCTTATTTTGCCTTAAATGTAGCAGCTAGTAAAATGTGTGCTCACTTTAAACATTTCTAGTGTTAACACTTCTAGAAAAAAAAGGGGAAGATGTCAATTTTATCATCTACCTGGCCAGGATTTTTTTTATCATATTTTATTTAATGGAGTTATCGGTTTTAAATTTCAGTTTCCGTTAAACTCATTAATATGTTGACAAAGTTTAACCCATATTAAAGATAATCATCAAAATTATAAATAATAGTCCATTATTATAAAACATCCTCAGAATTAACAAAAATTAAATCGAAACTGATTTTTTATTTAGTTTTATCGAGCAAAATAAGAAGATACGTCCTAAATAATACCCTTTCCTTGCACATCCACTTTTGACGAAAGATATTAAGTTTCGATTTCATTTATTACTTAAAAGAAAAGCTTACTTTTAACTTAATTCCTTTTAAAATGAACAGTTCCAAAATTAAACACATTAAAGATTTTATTTAAAATGTAAATACCGAATGATACGTAAGGACGATTGCATGTACATTACTCTAAATAATGAACTAAACTTCACATTTTTTAAATAAGGAATATTTAGGTATCTATTATAATGTTAAGATATAATGCAAATAGCAGCTAATTTCTAGTAATGTTTGATTAGATTAGTTGGTTTTATTATAAACATTAGCTTAACTGTACAACATGCTTTTATATTCCAAATAATACTTCGTACTACTTATTTCAATAAGAAAGATAGAAATGTCTTCTTTCCTGGTACTACCAGTAAAACAAAAATAAATGCTTTAAGTAAGGAAATTAAAATAACAATGAGATATTAAACTAAAAATTTTATGTAACACTAAGTATATTGAAACATATGGAATATAGTATCATATTGTAAGCATTTATTATAAGTTCAATGCTAAAACTTCAATATGTGCCATTAGTTGGCCGAAGCTTCGGTATTCGGAACTTGAGCCAACTCCCGCTTCGCGCCTTCACTTGTACAAACAGTATTGATACATTGTTTTCTCCTAATGAACGATGAATCAAATAATAGTAATAATAAGGTAAGTCGAGGTACGACGCCCCACCTCAAAAGAAACATTAAAAATAAAATAAAATAAATAAATAAATAAATAAAGCAAAAATGCTGTGTTAATGAAAAATAAAAGCTAATACTGCCGTGCTAAGTGCAAAAGTGGTATCTGCAGTCGAGCTCGAACTGAGATAAAACTCTTTATGTTTTGCGTCTCCATGTATTTGATTCAGATGAAACTTTTTCAGAATTTTTTAAAAAATATTTCCCGTTCTCAAATGACCATATAATTTGGTATTTAGGTAAAATACGTCACAAAGAGCCACCTGGTGGCAATAACTCAATTTTGTTAAAAAGTGCAGATACGACTTTTGCGCTTAGCACGGCAGAATACCCTCTTGTCTTTCCACTGTAGGTTCAGATGCTGTGTAAAATAGATCATTACTAGCAAATAAGAAATAAATTATTTATTATAAAAAACGAAATTGCAACTCTGCAAGTTTTACCTTGACAGTAAGGTAATAAATAGTGTTTGTAAAAGAAAAAAAAAGTACAGCTATTAATGAATTTAAATGCTTATGAGTATTTAGCGTAAAATAAATACTGCAAAACATCCGGAGAAAAAAAGGTAAGAAATGAAAGCCCTATATGTAAAACAAAGGATGACTCCATAGAGATGCGAACGAATTTCTATGGAGCGACTACAGTTAGGTCACGTGGAAGTGACGTAATGTCATTGAGAAAAACTGCCGCAAAATCTTTTTCGGCAATATGTAGAAGCTTCTGTCGTGTTCTGCACAAAAAATATTAGTTAAAAAAACTATTGCGTATTTTTGAAAACATTTCTTTTTTTTTCTGAAGAAGGAACGTTTTCACTATTGGATATTCAAATTTTAAAAAAGAGGCTCTTGTACTTTTCGCGGAATGAGTTTCGAAAAAAAAAACAGTAAAAATGCAAAATAAAGGTTTTTTCCAAACCTTTATAAGAAAATAGAAAAATCACAATTTTCGAAGTGTTTCTTCTCATCATGCTTGAAATTAAATTCCTCACATTTGAGCAGAAATATTTTATTTTTTTTTGGCGTAATTGGTTAGGGACCGTGGACTTATAAAAGTACTAAAAAAGGGTAATAATCACATAAAACATTAAATCTTTTCTTCTCCCTAAATAAATCATCACAAAACGAGGTGCAGAGCGTTGGCATAAAATTACCCACGTGCTCCAAATTACATGTTTGTAGATCTCACAATTTTTGCGGGAAACGCACCACAAACACAACCCCACAAACAAACAAACGAGCATCTTATTAACTTGCATGGAGTAGAAAATTGTCGAGAATTTCGCTGCTGCAGTTTTCCAGCTTATTCTTCTACTCTTCTATTCAACTTTTGTGAAAGGATCTCCCTTCAAACACACACTTGCTAAGATTGCAGAGTATTTGTTGTGTAACTCGGACGACTACTTTTATTCATATTTTTGTTTTCAAGAAAAGAAAAGAGCCTCCGAACACATTCAAGTTCCTTAACAATTGCTTTTCTTCTAAAATACCGTTAACAAGCTGGAATCTGGGCTTTTCTCAACAAGAAAATAATATGGCACCCAGACGGCGGGTCATTAATGGGGTCTGTGTTCAAACGGCGCATATCGTCGGCACCATGCTAAAATAACGAATGTGAAAAATCGCGTTTTGCGAGTTCGTTTTTCAAGTTTGAATTTTACAAATAATTAAAATTAAAATGATACCTTCGAACGACAGTTTTACACTTAAAGATATCTATAAAATATTAAATATTGAAAATAACCAAACACGTCAGGTGGGAAAAAGTTATATCAGTGTTTTGGCTCTCCTGAAAAGTGCCAATTTTCAAATTCGTAAATTTACCATGGTGCCGACGATATATCCTTTTGGTCAAGGTTACCTGTTCCACCCCCCAGCTTTCAAATAGCCAGACAGTAAGACTTTAATCAACGATAGCAGTCTTTCTTGTGATGTTCTCTTATAGGTTGATCATATTAATAAACAGAATGTTGTTTAAATTAAGCTTCTTAAAAGTACTCACTTAGATCACGTGCTAAAAATGCCACACTTTCCTTTGTTGTTCGTAATTATCAATTAAAATCGTCAGAAAATAGCTGTACACTATTCCAGTAACTTTTTTGAAAACCATTGCTTTTGAAAAAATGCCCACCAGCGCACTGTAGAGGTGTAGTTATGATTTTTTTTTAATTCGGTGGAGCGTTTAATCCTGAATTACTTTTTAAGTAGCTGGACATTATTAAAACTGACAAAAAAAAAAAAAATACCAAAGTGTCGTACATGATTTACACTATTTTCTTGAGAATGACCTGTGTACACATTTTGATTTTCTTAAAAGAAAGCGAACTTCAGGTACTATTTGAAAATCAATAAGTTAATTTATTAAAAGTAAATTTAGAAACAAAAACACGATTTTTGAATCCTTACACTATAAAAAAAAATCTGGAAATGTATCTGAATATGTGGGGTAGCTACGGTTCAGGTAATTTTTGAGTATTTCGGAAATTTGTTTGAATAATTTTCAAGAAAAAAACCCAAACTTTTTAGGGGGTCAGAAACCTCTTTCTGTAATACTTTCAAAAAGCGCAAAACCGAGTGGGTCAAAAACCGCTTTCTGTTACTATTAAAAAAAATAAAAATCCGAGTTTGTTCGAAACAATATTTTGCACTGTTCAGAAATGTTTTGGAATATTTAAAAAAAATATCAAGAACATTTTTTAAACTTACGTGCTCTGTAGCAACCCCATATATTCAGAATTTTTTTTTTCTCCCCACCGTGTAGGATCGTTAATGATTCGTTCATTTCAGTCCGGTTCAGGGACGTCATTTCAAGTTTTTCCAGGGGGGGGGGGGGACAAAGGGTGCAAACACAATGTAATTTCAATAGAAAAAAACCAAAACCACGCCCACTTATGTGTATATACATTGATTTCTCAAAGTCAGGGGGGGGGCAATTGACCCCCCTATCCCCCCTAAATGACGGGCCTGGTTCGTTTAGACAAATAATGGTGAACATGATAGGTATAAAAAAATATTAACCAAACAATTACTAACAAGGAAAAATCGCCTTAGCTTTTGTTAATCACAAAAAGTAAATATTAAAATTAATAACCCAAGTAGCACACTTCGTTTTTTAAAGGTTGTAAAATGGTTATTAACGCTTAATGGTAGCAACCGCTTAAAAACGTTTAAAAAACGCTTAAAGGTTATTTGTGCTACCTGGGAAAAAGTACGTGAAATAATAATTTATTATTTTTAATAGAAATGCATATTGTCTTGATCAAGGCAGTTATTTTTTCCACTGTTTTGCACTCTTGAAGTAATTGAACGAAATTCATAACAAAAACTAAGAATTCATACGTAAAATTGTTGCTATTATGTAATAGAGCACTGATATAATTTTAGTACATACATATTCCATCAAATATCAGCCTATCATCATTGCCAAAAGGGCAATGATGATAGGCTATTTTCTAGTGTTTGGGAATCTAGCGGTTTTTAGAATCAGAAAAAGCTCAACTTTTTTAATTTCTCTGTGTTCTAGAGACAAAAAACATTCACTGATTTTCTGGTAGAAAAGTTTTTAAAATTTTCTAGGTGTGTTCCAAATTCCTTTGTGCATGATCCACCTAGAAGTATCAAATTACAGGAAAACGTTATTTCTGAGAGGTAATGGATTGAGCTCATTTTGATGATTAAAGTCTAACATGAAATTTGTAACTGATTATGATTTTTCACAAAAATGGAAATGCAGAAGGACCGTTCGAAAAATTTTCAAATCTTTAACAAAAGACTGGTCAATCAAACTAACCATTTTTCCGCGTCTTACGCAAAAGATGCTCAAACTATTGAATGTGACACGTTTACGTATGTATTAACACTGAAACTAGTGTATTTTAAACTTTGATTTTTATTTATTAATAGATAATGAAGTATGAATAACCGTTAGGTATTAAATTTGAAGTAACTGAAGAAGAAATAAGTGTTCAAAAATCATAATTTGTACATGTTGTGAGTGGTGACATATACGTTGCATCTACATTATTTATAAATAATACTTTTTAAATGCAAAAATATAATTTCAGAAGTTGTTTCTTTATATTAAGAAACACACCTATATTCAAGTAATCAAAAATTAAAAGCGGAAGGATAAAATTTGTGTCAAGTATTGCACCCTCAAGAACGGTTTGAGGAAAAAAAATAAAAATAAAATAAAAATAAAAAATAAAATAAAAATAAAAGTAGAAAAATAAGTAAAAAAATCAAAGCATTTAAAATCAATAACAATCAAAGCATATGAGTCGTCTGTTATCAGATGGCAAGGTGATTAGGAGGGCTAAAATAGGCATGAGCATAAAATCATTCATATTCTATCCAGCTGCACAAAAGACCCTGTCTGATATATGACTTCGCAAAAGTGTCTTGCTGTGTGGTCGCCTAATAACTACTAAAGAAAAAATTATAGCGGGTTACGTGTCAAGGTGTACAGTTAGAAGCGAAAGAAACACATTTTATTTTTTGCTTCTAAAAGCGTCTCGGGTTTTTGCCTTTCCCCCTTCGTCTGGAAACCGAAGGCGTTAAGACTACTAATCAGCTGGCGTCATTAGTAATGTACTTTTTATTTCAGGTAAGTGTGAGGCAGGGGTGTTACAAATGAAACCGCAAGTGTAGAAAAATGGGGAGTTTAGGCAACTGATTTCCATGCGATGGAAGATTAGTGGATCATTTATTATTAATAATGAGGTTTAATGAATTTCCGATGCTCGATATCATCAATGATCATCGAGCAAAAATGTTTTCGGGATAATCTTTCTACCAAAATTTGAAAACATTTTTTTTATCCTCTTGTGCAAACGTGCTTACGATAAGGTATAAGATGTTTACTACGTGATCTTTTTTGCAAGGCTTTCAGAACATGCTATTTAGGTTAAATATAGACATCACAATTTTAATTATGAAGTGTAAAATATTCAATGATTCAGTTTTGGGAAAACAGAGCATCAAAGGTACAAAGTAGACTTCTTTTGACTTTTGCTTATTTTTGTTTAGCAGGAGTTACGAAATAACTGTCCTGCGAGAAAAAATATATTCGAGAGAACTTTCTTTATTTACTTTAAACTGCTGTAAATATTGTTTTTGACAAACTAATGTAAATGAAATTTCAAGATTTAGTCTAAATTTTATATAGCTCGTATTATATTTATCGTCTAAAATCGTTTAGTCCTTAGCTAAAACATACTAAGAAATAATTTCTACTAGATAAGCAAAATTTAAATATCCTGCTTAGCTGATGCCTTTCTGCAGCTGATTTTGTATGCTTAAAAACAAATACTTTTTAGACATTTTTTGAGGCTTTTAGAGGCATAGCGTAATCAACTGCAGAGCATAAAAAATGTTTTAAAAAATCCTTTTCAAAAATAAATAAATAAATAAATAAATAAATAAATAAAAATAAAAATAGTTGTCTAAAATTTCTGTCTGTAATTTACACTCAAGAGCCAAAAGATTATGACCACCTCTTAATAACGAGTTGGCCCACCTTTAGCCCGCAACACAGCTGAAACCCGCCTTGGCATGGATGCTACAAGTCTTTGGTAGATGACCGGAGACGGATTGTACCAAATTTTTAAGCAACGGTTGGCGCTAATCTGAGATATTGCAAATTGGTGGCCTTTGAGCTCTGAGCTGCCATCTCATGACATTCGAAATGTGTTCTGTTAGATTCAGATCCGGTGAGTTAGGCAGCCAGGACATTAACTGGAATTCAGCAGCATTTTCCTCGAACCAGTCCAACACAATTTGAGCCTTGTGACATGAGACGTTGTCCTGTTGGAAAAATCCATTTCCAGTTGGAAAAACAGAGGCCATGTAAGGGTGTAACTGGTCCGCAATGATATTCAGATGCCCTGTAGCATTCATAGTCTGCTCTACCATCACCACGGGTCCCAGAGAAGCCCAAGAGAACGTCCCTCAAAGCATAATACCGCCACCACCGGCCTGTGTATGCTCTACTATACATTGAGGGAGCAACTGTTGGCCTGAAAGATGGCGTATTCTGACACGGCCGTCGACATGATGAATAGTAAACCGTGATTCATCTGACCAAGCAACTCTCCCCCACTGACAAATGGACCAGTCACGATGTTCCAGGGCCCAGCGCATGCGTTAGCGATGACGCTTGGTCAGCAAAAGTACACGAGTGGAACGTTTGCTGCGTAGCCCCATATCCAACAGTTGTCCGCTGAACAGTGTGCTTCGATACTATTCTACTTGACCCTGCATTGTATTGGGCTGTCAGCTGAGCCACGGTCTGGCTCCGATTTTGCTTCACCAACGGAGACAGTCTCTGACGACCTTTTTCTTTGATTACGTGGGGACGATCAACACCATGTCGTCTACTGCCGGTTTCACCTTCATTCATCCACTTTGCATAAGTACTAACAACTGTAGATCGCGAACAACCCACGAGTCTTACAGTTTCGGAAATACTTGTTCCGAGCCTTCGAGACATTACAATCTACCCCCTATCTCTTGCTTAGAGGCTTGCCCATCACACACAGTAGTAAGTGAAAGAATGATTCTTCAGACTCTCCAAAAGCAGTTAAATTCTACTCAAACTTGATCACGTGCCTTAAACGTCATACAGGCGAGTTCCCAAAATGTAGGATAATGTTCCCATAATGTTTTGGCTCTTGAGTGTAGATTCAGAAAACTTTTACATATTTCAAAAATCAACACGTTGTTTTGTCTTACTTTTTTCCCTCCGTTTTCTTGAACTACTGGCGCATATTAATTTCAGTGTTAATAAAAACAACATTAATTGCAGCTAGGGTTTCCTTCTTACTTGTTGCTATGTAGGATAGTAGTTGGGTCATGCCGTCTTCCATCCGCTCATATAAGCGTTGAAAATTTATTTTTCTTAAATATTTTTTTTGTCATTTTCTTTGGCAATACGTATTCAAACAAAAATTGTTCGATTGACTGACACTCGGGTGGACAGCGTTAATATTTACTGTATTTATTTCCTTTACTATGTGAAAAGCGAGTTCGAAAAAAAAAAAAGTACCGACTAACGTTAAAAAAGGGAGAATATTTATTTTTCCCTTCTGCTTTGCATATCCATCATCTTCACCCCCCCCCCTTCCATCATTAGCGGCAATATGCACACCTTTTTTTCTTTTCTCCATTGCTGCTACCATTTTAATAAGCTTATCCTGAGTTCAGCTCGTGGCGGCGGTTGTAGTGAATGTTGATTATTTTTCTTTCCCCTTTCTTTCTTTTTGTTTTTTGTGTGTTTGAAATTACTGTTCAGTTTTCTGCAATTTCAACTCGAATACAAGTTGTCGTCGATGTTCCAGCAATGCACTACTTTATCCTCTTAAATTATTCAAGTGCAAGCGAGCACCTATCTGACATATCCCTTGTTTCAAACACTGACCAGTGGCAATATAAAAATGAAAGTTTTTGATTCTGTGCACACTCAATTACTCAACGCTTAAATGTCTAATTCTGTAAGATTGCTGTTTTAATTTTGCATATTAAAAATAATCACTATCAAACGTAGTTATGGGGACTGGGGACAAACAAGGTAGCAAAATGCAATTGAGTAAAACATTACACAGACGTAGTTCCGGAATCATCAATTAACTATAAATTTGTGCTTGAAAAGAAGAACGTGGAAGATCCATACGTTATAAATAAAAAACTATATCATGTAACATTTTTCTTATCGATAGAAACAATTTTTTGTTTCTCCAAAACACGTCCATGGAATTGTTCTACTAGTAGTCTATTACTGCTTTGTTTGTCAGTATGGTTAGTGCTATTGTTCATTTTTTAAAATATATTTTGTATAATTTCTTCTTAACTATGGAATTCCTAGTATTTCTCCTACTTAATTGGTTAACTTAGAGAATTTAATCTATAATGGAGTATCATCCTACAGAAATTCTTGAAAAAGGCTCTGACTGCTATTTTCTGA
Organism: Uloborus plumipes; assembly: GCA_038373865.1. Lineage (NCBI taxonomy): Eukaryota > Metazoa > Arthropoda > Arachnida > Araneae > Uloboridae > Uloborus > Uloborus plumipes. The sequence continues at coordinate 21,432 of JAXGGA010002079.1, read as the reverse complement.
TTCTGAAACTCGTCTTTCAACCGTGCCAAGTGCTGATATTATATGCACCATTGCAATTAATCTAGAGAAAAAAGACGTCAGTATTAATTTCTATTTCTGCCTGTGAAAGTAGAAACAGGACCCAACTATATTGATCCTCTGATTAAAGAATACGAAGTAGGAATTAGAATTTGATTCCAGTGTTAGACAGTCAGGTAAATAAATAGCGTTCTTGAAAATTCTTGTATTATGGCAATAAATTTAAAAAATAAAGAAATAGTTTCATTAATATTATAAAAATATAATAAAATTAATATCCATATTTATTTCATATTTTTAGATGTAGCTCTTGAACATAAAGTCATTGAAGTGTTCATAGATCACTCAACACAAATATATGGAAAGAGGTAAAATAGTGTGAAATGTAAAAATGTGAAAAGGTCACCTAATAAGGTAAAATGTAGAAAGGCAGCATATAAAATTATAAATGTAAAAAGGAAAAAAATAAATATGTAAGATATAGAATCAAGATAAAAGTTAATAAAATCAATTAGTGTGTCTGTGGTACTGAAGTTATCTCTAGCCTTTCAGTATCTGTCGTACATATTTCTAAAATTAATATTACTTAAATAAAAGTATTTTCCTGCTGATCTGGAATCATCATTTGATCTACTGTTAAGCATAAAAAAAAGAAAAAAAAAAAAAAAAAGAAACATCTGCAAAGCATATTTGTTTCTTCATTTTCCCCTATTTCTCAATTTGGGAAGCAACGAACCACGAGACGGAAAAGCCAAGTCCGACCCTAGTTGATAAACAAAGTAACAAATATCTACAAAACAGCGAAATCTGCTTCTGCGGCTCCGACTCAATGCTTATCTTGTCGTCAAACACGAGGACCAGGCTCCGATTCCAATGGCAGTCTCGTGGGTCATTGCCGTCTTTCTTAATGAGCCATGAAGGGTAATGAGCAAATCGCGGACTCTCCGCAAATCAAGTGAGGCCGCGTCTTAACCCGAGCCCGCGGTAAACTAAAACGAGAATATCTGGGCTTCAAATCTCCCGACATTTTCGGGTTTTAGAAAGAAATACACGAATCTTCATGCGGCTTTTTATTCCTTTGTAGTTTTTTGGAAAAGATTTTAGGATTTTTTAACAGTACCCCCTAGAAGTAAAAGCTATATTTATTCCATTTGCTCTTTAGTGAGGAGAGGGGGTGTTCCAGGGTGCAGACTAAGCGGTCGAAATTTTTAGGGGGGGGGGGGTTGTAGCTTGAAAAGGTTTTGGATCTCATTTAGAGGGGCTGCTCTCGTTTTGGGGGGGGGGGAGGATGCTTAACAGGATTCTACTGCTCGTGGAGAGAATTAAGAAATGACAGCATATTACTCTCTACGGATTATAACAAAGTCCCTTGTTTTATTTCTACAAGAAATGTTTCAAACTGTAAAATTATATAGTTATATAACCTTCTAAGCTAATTGTGAACTTTATTTTTTGTTCATACGTTCATTTATTCAATTGCTTTATTGTTTACATATAAATCTCAATTTAAATGTCCACTTAAATATTCCATTGATTGTTTTGTGTATCATATCTCTTTATCTAATTAAATATTTAGCAAGCTAGTTCGATACATACAGTACACCTGTTATTCTACCTACATATCCTTCATTCGTACATCTGTTTGTTTAAATAGTCATTTTATTAACTTTGCACACTATGCGGTCCCAAGTTATAAGTCTGTTAAACAATTTTAGAGTTTCGAGAAAATGCAAGACGAATATTATTCAAATTTCGGTAGTATAGAGAGCATACTTGAAACCATTTTCTATTAAAAACTCCAACCACTTGCATTTATGTATTAACAACGAATCGATGAAAAAAAAACCGAAAACGGTGAGCTTGATTGTCCTACATTTTAAAAAGCTGTAAGTCATTCAAAATAACTTATATTAATACATAAATCCGTGCACATTTCGTGAAAAACCCAGTACATTTACAAACTTATGAGTACACTGTAAAAACTACGGGTGACGCAGGGGTGCCAATAAGAAAGCTTGGGTGAAAGCAAGGTGCCACGGGGTGCCACAGCGAATTTGAAATGCTCTTACCGCACTAAAAAGCCTCCCATCGGCACCCTTTGGGGTGAATGAAGCTTGCGCATGCTCAGTGAGACATCTCGCCGTACCAAAAGGCACCTTTGACAGAATGCGCCTGCGCGAGGTCTCATCATCATCATCAACCATTTGAATGGCGGACATCTTGTTTACGTCGACACGACAGAATTTTCGGTACAGTGTTTTCACAGTCTTGGATTTCACCTTGAGTTTATTACAAAAATGGATTAATTCTTCATATTAGTCTTCGAATTCTCACGTAAGTACATGCATTTGATAATAGTTCTAAGAATTTCCAACATATTTGTACAATCATTTCAAAGTGTACGAACGGAAATTAATCTCTGTGCAGCGAATCTCTTTTGCCGTGCAGATACAAACAAGCAGCAGAACGCGAAGGGAAGGAAAAAAAAAGAAACTCTGAATGACTCTTTCTTTCTTTCTTATTTGTTTTTATCATACGTATATGTATATGCTATTTTAATGCCATGCATTTCGTGCTGTCGCTAATATCTTTCGTTGGCGTTATTGATAACAAATGCTGAGTTCGTTATTGCCAGAGCTTACTTTTTTGTTCCATCAGTTGAATTGATCCTTAAAATATATTTCGATTTTTAATCTGTCGAGAAACTTGACGTTTAACAAACACTGCTTTTCAAATACCCGATATATTTTATTCCATAAAGATATTTAAATGTCGAACTATACATACTTATTAATATGTTGTTACCCTTGATTAAAATTTTATAAGTTAATGAAGCGATTCAATTTTTTATTGATAGAATAATACAACTGAATATTTTTGATTGTTTTTGAAAGGGATCCATAAAATACCTTCCCTCTTCATTTTCGGTACAGATAATGCTGCAGTAAATGTCAATAGCATTTTAAAACTACTGAGTTTAATTCAAGTCACGAATTCTTTTAAAATATGTTGGAAAGTCTGAACTGTGAGAAAATGCCTTAAATTACAAGTTTCGATCATTTTCAAATCGGAATTCAAGGTGAAAATGTACCAAGACTTTGTGAATAAAAGCAATAAATAAAAGTAAACACAATTGAAAAACAAAAACGCACACAGCACAGGGGGGATCTGCAATAGTGAACAGTGAGGGTGCCATTATGCTCTCCTATACGGTTCCATCTTTCACCCGCGCTGCTCGTTGAATTGAGGGTGCCAGTTTTTCACCCAAGCCAAGGGTGAAATCTCGGCACCCTACTGGGTGCCGCTCCTGCTACAAGCGTTTCACCCCGGAAAGGTGCCAATTGCAACCATTAGTTTTAACAGTGTACGTCTTCTAAACATTTCGCTGGTTTTTGGCTTATCGCATTTATTTTTCACTGTTCTTTTTCAAACTTACAGAACGCTCGGAAAAAAAGCTAACTATAGTGCTGTAACTTGAAATTAAAAAAAAAAAAATCAAATGTATAAAGAAAAGAGATTTGTTTCTGTGAAAAGTTAAAAAGGATTTTTTTTTTAAATGTTATTTAGTAAAATCCGGGAACCTACATTTTTCAGATAAACTAACTAAAGGTCAAATTTGCACTACAAACTTAATTTAAGAAATAAGAAAAAAAAGAAAAACTACAATATGTGAAAGAGCTGCTGACATGCTTGTCTAGTTTTTTTTTTCCTGTCATAAAATTGCGGAACAGTAGAGAAAAATACACAGGCGGCCAAGAAAAGAAAAAATAAAATATAAAGAGAGAAAATAAAAATATTTTAATTAAAAATCACACTATGGGTTCTAGATGTTTAAAGGGAGGAAAGAACATTATCAAAAAATTCAGGAAGCATGATACTCAAAATAAATAAAATGGTAAAAGTGATCTTCGGAATCAGTGCAAAATAGCATCACATAACATTTTTATTTCAAAAAAAAAAAAAGAACTTACGCATGAAAGTAGATAGGAAACAGAGAGGGAGAGGCTTCCTGAATGATTTTCCATCCTTACCAAAGGTAGCCTAAAATTGCGTTTTTAGAACTTCATCTTTGAAAATTTTCCGGGAGAGAGTTCGGAAACCCATTAATTTCCCCCATTTTATCAAAGATGGCCCACGATTGCGTTTTTAGAGATTCAATTTCAAAACATTTTCAGAGATCAATCGAGTCACTCCTTCCCCTGGCATCGACAAAATTCGTCTATAATTGCATTTTAAAGCTACAGTTTCGAAGACCATCTTTTTGGTTCTTCCATTAAGAAAAGCTGCCGAGCGACTTTCGAACTCAACCACCCTGAAATGAAGTGTATAAATACCTTTGTGCAATTAAAAAAGCATAAATACGCAGGGCTACTGCAGACACGTGTTTCGGCGTTACAAGGGACGCTTTTATCAGTGCAAAAAAATGTGAGCTAATGGATACACAGACATCAGATGCATCCATAGGCTCACATTTTTTTTTCATTGATTCGATAAAGGCGTTCCTTGTAGCGCCGAAACACGTGTCTGCAGTGTCCCTGCATATTTGTGCTTTTTTAACGTTGTATTTATCTAAATAACAATTGTCTGCGTACGCGGCTGTTCACTGCACATTAGATCCCCAGGTTATCCATTTACAATTGGCTTATTACAGTTTACACCAAAATTTATTGAAACATTTTGGCGAGCAAACCTATAATTTCACGGGAAGCGAAATTGAAAAATCTCATGTCATATCATAAACAAGCCAAAAATGATGACTGATTTAATCTGTTTCGACGTTTTTGCAAAAACGCTCTTCAATACTACGTATTTGACTCTGCTTCAGCATTTCAGCCAAGCATGCAGATTTTATCACGGTTAGTTCAAAAGTTCTGCAAGTTTGTCACAGGTGGAAAAAATAATCTGACTCAACGGTAGAAAATACCTTGAAGCTGAGACTCTATTTTTGGAGTCGAGAAGCTAAGCAAAAACTTCACGGCAAAAAATCAGTGTTAGAATTCCGTACCTTAGCGAAGAGGGGGAACTTCCTTTCATCAATCAAACTTTCAAGTAGTCTCCGCAATCTTAGCTTACCTGCCAATTCTTTTTAATTATCATTTTATGAAATCGGGAGCGCACGAAACGTTATTTCTGTGATGAACGTCGCTTGTCTGATGAAAAGGAAAGATTAGATGTCAACGCTGTGATTGTTAATGGTCATAATTAATATTGTTGGAGCACTGAGCTAATGCACTCAGTTTGTTCGCGTATTTAGAGGGAGAGAAGTTAGACATTGATTTAATTGTGTCTTCATATATTTTCTGTGCGAAAAAAAAAAGAAACTTTGAAGCATTTTACTTGTTTGTTGTATTGCGTGCAAAAGATGACTTTCGAATGGACTGAAATGTCTTTCAAGTGGTTGAGAAACGAAGGTTCTGCTCTTTTTTGTGATGTATCTTTTTTTACAGTATCATGCTGAATAATATTTTAAACTTGTTCAAAAATACTCACCAGGAAAGTACTCGACTTAAGTAATAATGAAAAAAGTTAAAAATGGTACCATTCGAAAGAGCATACTGAGACATGTCTTTGACCCAAAGATCAAGTGCCCTCGTCCCCTCGTTTTCGAGATAAGGGGTCTTAAAGTCGGCCGAAAATGAGCCAAATTTGAAGACTTGGCAAGAAATTGAAGATAGCTCCAGATTCTCCCTTCCGCTGCTTGCTTGGCATCGCATCGTTTCCATGTTTGGTCATTTGCAAAGAAAGTAAGATGTTTTACGTTAACCCTTTACTTGTATGAGCTAAAATAAAGAATGCTGGTCAAGACTATGATGTGGAAAGCAGAGAGCTTTATCCAGAGGAGCGAAAACTTTACAAAGAAGTTAAAGTTTTATCTTTTTACGATTGATAACAATACATTTTAGAATTTTAGTTATTTGAAGTTTTTTTACTGAACTAAGTTGTATGTATTAATTATTATACGTTAAAATATATTGCACGTGTTTCTAAATGAATAATTCGGGATAATTAAATAAGTATGAAAAGCAGCTAATATGAGCTCATGTACAAAAAATGAAAGAAATAATCTTTGGGGTAGAAATTAAACTGTCACATATTATGATATCAGTTCTTATTTAAAAAAATCGATACAAGAAGTTTCACTATCTGCCAACTCTTGGCAAAAACATTTATTTTTTTTTAAATTGAAATCGAGAAAAAATAAATAATTTTTAAAAGAAAACGAAATAGTAAATATCAATAGCTGCAAAATTATATCCACGTCGGAAATTACATCAATGGTAGAGGGAATAATTATTTCCATTCTTAAAATATATTAATAGAGTCGGCATTCATTGTAAAAACCCCTGCCGTTCAAACAAATTGGTCACTGTAGCAAAAAGTCTCTGTAACGTAAATGTAAAACATATTGCATGTTAATTTCGTACCGTTTAAAAACACTAGAATAACTTTTACTACAACCCCAGACAAAAATATAGGGCCAGGAAGAAAACATAAGAAATATCGAAGTTAAACTGCGAGTGGTTGTGAAAAGAAAGCATAGTAAAACTAGCATCATATATAATATAATTTATGAAAAAGAAAATATAACAAATAATTATTTTTACCTAAACTGCATGTTTTTCAGTTGAACATGAAAAAGAACTTGGACAAAATTATAGGGCCACATTAGCCTAATCACACAAATGAAATTAATAATTAGAGAAATTGCCTTTTTTCTTTATAACCTTAACCAGTCTCTCAGTCATAGACTCCGACAACGTCTTTAAAACGTTTTTTGGAATTTTTTCCCAAGATAATTGAATTACTTTCTTTAGTTCTTCCTTATTGCTGTAACACTTCCCATTTTTGTAAATATCTCGTACTAAAATACCCCATAAGTTCTCAACAGGATTGAGGTCAGGGCGTCTAGCAGGCCAGTCCAAAACACGCACTTGATTAGCCAGGAACCACGCCTTTGTGCACCTTGAGGTATGCACAGGGGCGTTATCTTATTGAAATGTATAGACTCCGTTGGTGATGAGGGGTGCCTCAGGCAACAGATTAAGTGCCAGAACATCTTGATAATCCCGTGATGTCGTATTTGATTTAATAAATGCTATTGGAGTGACTCCGCCAGCAGCAAAGCCTGCCCAAACCATAACACTGCCTCCTCCGAACTGACGCTTTGAATAGAACATCTTTTCTCGACGTAAATCGTGTCAAGAGTATTGCAATCCGTCTGGCCCATCCAATTGGAATTTCTTTTCGTCTGAAAACACCACATTTTGCCATTTGTCTCCAAATGCAACGTATTTTTTTGCTAATTCCAGACGGCACATTTTATGCTTTACCGTCAATAGAGGTTTCCCTTTCATTTTCGAGTACCGATAGTTCGGATGCGCTGATAATAAGTCGCTGTACTGTTCTTCTTGAACATGGAAGTTGTAAATCTTCAACAATAGCCGCCGGAGGCAGATTTTTATTGGAAACGCTATAAAACATGCGTCTTTTTTGTCTATCAGTCAAAGAACTTGGTCTCCCGGGAGATCGTCTTTGGAAATAATTTTCAGGATTCTTCAAAAAATTATTAATAACAGACTTAGACCTTTTTATTTTATCAGCAATAGCGAGAGAACTTAGCCCACATTTCTGATATGCAAGAATCTGCCATTTCTCTTTTTCGGTTAATGGCTTACCTCTACCCATGTCTAACAACGTTCTCACTGACGAAGCCACGTGCTGGAATGCTTGCTTTATCTCGTGGTTATTCACTACAGCACCGGTCATATGCAAATTTTGCACCCAGAGCGAAATTTGCATAGTGGTCCTATAATTTTGTCCAACTTGCGACTTGCTTCAAAACAGAAGTTAGCAACAAATCTCCCACATTATTATATTTTATTATTTTTTGGTGGCTGTTGATTGTTATCACAATATTACATACAATAAATACATTAAACAACTTTTTTTAGCAATCTTAGCCCTTTTGGGTAGGATATTGTAGCTGCCCTATATTTTTGTCTGGGACTGTAGTTCTGCTATATGTTCAACGGGTAGGAAAAGACTAACAAAATTTTAACTCAATACAAGTTTTAGCTTAAAGTTAATACAAGTTTTAGCTCTGTAAAAGTAGAAAATAGGTGAAAAAAAATCATGAAAGAAGGCCTGATGCACTGAAAAAAAAAAAAAAACCGCTCAAGCGAAGAAAAAGCACAACTTAATAAAAACAATTAAATACACAGAAAAATTTAAAATAGGAAAGTTGGGTTTGAGCTGCGGAAACTGTGTACCTCTCAGTTTGTCTGTTGGTCAGTTTTTCTGCCCCTCTCCCCCCGCAATAACTTTTGAGTGCATAGTCCGATTTGATTTTATTTTTTTTTTAAATCGAAAGATCTAAGTGAGGACAATACACTCCCATACTCGACTTTTTGATTTGAATAATATTTCATTCAATTTCGAATTTCCAATTTTTCCCCCTGTCCTCACTTATAACTTTTGAAGGAGCAAGTTGGATTCGAGCGAACATTTTTTTTTTCGAAATATCTCAGAGAAAACACCTCCTTCCTGTTTGATTTTTTTATTTGAACTCATTTTCATTAAATTTTGAGTTTTTTTTTTGAAAGACCATTCTTACATACCCAGTGATGCAATTGACAAAAATAATTAGGGGAACTCACTTTGAGTTATAGGGGACCCACCAATAGAAAAGTGGTTTGAAAAAATTCATATTTGCAATTTTTACAATTAAAAACCCTAAATATACCCCGCCCCCCATACTACAGAATTGTACGAACACTTTAAAAAAATAATTAAAAACAACAGGAGGTTCAGTTGTCACCTCCTGTTGACAAGGGCCCCTTAACAAGGGCGACTCCCCTTAAACAAGGGATCTGCTTTAATTGTAAATAGTACGATAAAATTTAATTTTGATGTGTTGTTTAAAATTATTTTTCCTCTTTAAAAAGCTTTCTGCTTTCCATGGCTTGATAGTAGCTTTCTGCTTTAACTCGCACAGGTAAAGTAAAAGATTATTTTAAAGCCGTCTTTCAAAAGATTTGCAGATGACCAAAAATGGGAATAAAGTTTTCCGTTGGATGCAAATAGTGTAATCGCACCGCAGCTTCCTGTTTCATTATAACTCGCTAAAATTGGCGATTTTTCAAAAACAATGAGCTGACTTTAGGACTTTATATTTCGATAACGGGGGCGTGAGGGCAAAAACGCGGGCGTCCAGAAACATGTTTTACAATGCTCTTTCGATTGGTACTCATTAAAAAAAATTCATTATTCCATGATCGCGTACTTTCCTGGTCAGAAGAAATGATCCAATCAAATTGAGCAGCATTTCCGTTAAAATTTGGTTTAAATTCAAATCCACTTTCTGTTATATGTTAACTAATTTGCTTTCGCAGATCCCTGATGTTTTCTCCTTTATTCATGGGGCAAACGAATCTTACTCTTTCTTTCTTTTCTTCTTCTCTTATCTAATGTGTCTGTTTGTGTGAATGTAACCCCCTTTAAAGACAAACTTTTTTTAAAAAAGGCGTTTTTATCATGATGAATTGAGTTATTTAAAGTGTGCTGTTCTTCTTTTTTGAACAATTTTCATTTATTCTTCGTCGGGAATATTTTTCATGTTGTAAAATCCAAGATATGTACTTCATTGATTGTACAATTTATAGATAATTGTATGCAGCAACTTTACATATCGATCTTGCATGCATATGGCGTTATTGATTTCACTGTAGTAAGCGTTACTGAAGTGATATTCGAATAGATTAAAGTCTTTTGTTCAGAAATGAATACAAGTTTGTCTTTGTTGCTGAAGTTACTATTGAATACGTTTATTTTATAGCTGAAAAACCGAAACTTTGAGCAATAATTAAAGGCTAATTAATGCATAATATGTTTACTCTACCACTTTCTAGGAATCGTTGTGCTAGTATAGAATAAGATTGCAAATGTATGTTGCTTAGAAAGTTCACAATATCGTAATAGAATATTAAAACTTCAATCATATGATACAATTCGCGCTATTTCAGCACAAGTTTCTACACTAAATTGTATTTATAATTTTTAAATTAAAAATTGAACTAGTCCCCGAAAGAACTTAAATGTTTATCTTTTATGTTTTAGATGGAACCTCTTTTACTTAAAATTGGTTCTTCTCCTTAATATTAAATCAACTAATCAACTAATCAATGTACCACGTTTGATCATAAAGTGCGTTTTTTTTTCCAATATTATAATCGTGCAAAAATAGTTTAAGGAAAGGGAAAAAATATCATACTTTATAACTCATGTGTTCTATAATTTTAGAAAGAAGGAAATACGAACAAAAGAAACTTAGCAGCACGTTTTGATACCATTAAAGATCGAAAATATCTTTCGGATCATTAAAGTTTTGATACATTCTTTGCATTGATAAATGTGCTCCTTTCTTGTGGGTAAAAAGCAGTAAATAATAATAATGAGTTAAGCGTAGTATAATCGTATCAAACTTATTCAAAAATTTTTAGGACTAAATCATTACTTGTATATTATATTATGAACTGTCTATTTGAAAAAATTTTTCTACAACTATTATTTTTACTGGAAACGTTATTACAATCGGGACGTCATAATAATCAGATTTTTTTGCGTGTGTTTTTTTTCTTTTTTATTTAAATCGATAATGGTTATGTTAACAAAATAGTTTGTGCACTGTATTTGCTTTTTGCTTTACCTTTTGCACTTAAAAAGCTAAAATTTAATTTAATAATTAAATGCCTTTTTTTTTTCGTGAAAGCAATCCCCAGCAGCACCAGAACGTTCAAATTTGGTGCAAAAATGGTGTTATTGGTCAAATAACGGTGCTAAGTGTCCCTTGAACGTTATATTCGACGTGCAAAAACAGTAATATTATCACGGTGTCATTTCAGTGCTTAAAGAACATGATATTTGACGTGCAAAAACAGTAATATTATCACGGTGTCATTTCAGTGCTTAAAGAACATGATATTTGACGTGCAAAAACAGTAATATTATCACGGTGTCATTTCAGTGCTTAAGGAACGTGATATTTGACGTGCAAAAACAGTAATGTTATCACGGTGGCATTTCAGTGTTAAGGAACGTGATATTTGACGTGCAAAAACAGTAATATTATCACGGTATCATTTCAGTGCTTAAGGAACGTGATATTTGACGTGCAAAAACAGTAATGTTATCACGGTGGCATTTCAGTGCTTAAGGAACGTGATATTTGACGTGCAAAAACAGTAATATTATCACGGTGTCATTTCAGTGCTTAAGGAACGTGATATTTGACGTGCAAAAACAGTAATATTATCACGGTGTCATTTCAGTGCTTAAGGATGTGCTTAATTTCTCAGAATTGATGTCGTGAATTGCTGCTTTTTAGAAAGGGGGGAGGAATCATATCTGCAGAAACTTTATCCTAAACAACTCTCTCTCCCAAGATCCTAATCAGATTTGCATGCATTTCAGTAAAAAAACATTATATTTATACTAATAAAATGATATAATTTACGCCCTTAGTCTTTCATAGATGGCGCCTCCTGCAAAAAAATTTCCTTTTAAAGTATTATTTTTCTCCCTCGATAAGATCAAGTAGCGTCTAGTGGTTAGCGTGTCCTGCTGGAGTCGCAAGGGACCCGCGTTCGAATCCCGCGGAATGAATATATTAAATTCAAAGTAATTAAACAATCAATAATTAAATTAAATAAATTAAGTAATTAAATAATTAAAACCAAGATGGCAACGATCATGGATCAAAAATGACGTCACGGTTAAAACACGTCATATCCCCGGATAGTGGGGTATACTTTTTTAGCTGGGGAGCACTGAAAACAAACGTATTTCCAGAACCTAAATATAACCTATCATTCTACGTTCAAAACTGGGACAAAAACAGGTGGTCAACACCAGATTTCGACGTGTCATATTACCATCGATCGATGAGACACATAGACGTTGACAACACGTGCTGCGAGAACGTGTTTTGAACGTGCCGGCTGGTGCGCTCTGTAAGTGTTGCAGAACGTGTTTTGAACGCCTTTGTGCTGCTTGGGATAAGCTAAAATTTGAAGATGATCTTTGGTAGATCAGACACATTACTTAGTCTGGATACCCAAAAAATTATTTAGCAGAGTTGCAGCATCTGCTATAAGTGTTTATTAAAACTTTTGTTTATTTTATTCATGAAACGCTGAATTGCTTTGAGAAAAATGTGTCCTCAATTAAACACCATTTTAACTTGCTTTGAAGGTGTGAACTTTTCAAGAGCTATCAAGGCCATCCATGAAGAACTGTATTCAAGATTTCAAGCAGTACATCTCCAATAACAAAGAAACCAACGAACTAGTCTCACTAACCTTTAATTGAGTGCACTGTTGTGGATGAGAAAAAAGGAATAAGTCTCTAATCTTCAAACAAATCCCCCACCCACGTTAAGGATCTTTATCACACCTTTCCGAAACTTCAAAGAATGCCGATAGCCAACTCCTGCCACAGACTATCTTCCCATTTGAGAACATGGTCATTTGTTGGGCTCCGCCAATCGTGCCGTTTTCTGGCTCATAGAATGATAATAAAACTACAGATTTGCTTCATCCATGGCTTTATCGTTCAAAACACAACTTCTTATTCGTCGGCGTCTCAGCTTTTGTTTGATTTATGACATAGTTTGAAAGACTATAGGTGGATATTTCGATCATTAGCGTGCTAAAGACACTCAACCGTGGCACTTAATTTCCTTTTGTCAGATAGGCTCTTTCGATTCAACGAAGCATATTTTTTAAGAGAGAAAAATGGAAATAAGCTTATTTCTCTAACATAATGATAACATGAAACGCAAACATAGTTATCGTTTACTTAGCAGTTTTTGTCAGTGATGCAATAGTACTGGATGCAGAAGGAGGAAAATAACTGCGTGGGAGGGGAATAACTGTAATGATTTTTTTACTCTTTGGAAGCAAAATAAAACTTATTACCGAACATTTTTCAGCATCTATGAATTTCTTTCAAGGTTACTGAAAGAATAGAAATGAATTCTTTAATTCTAACCATCTTCTCTCTCATATTTTATTATATTTATGTCGAGCTATAATGAATGAGATATTATTTATTTTATCAGCACAGATGAAAAAAAGCTCTACTTGCCAAATGATTTATCAAAGTTTTCTCAAACAAAGTAAACTGCACTTTTCTGCTAAAATACCACTAAAGCCCACAATGTTTTGAAGCTGTAAAAAATTGCCACTAACCAACTTTTATGCATATCAAAAGCATAAGAGCTATAGAAAACTAGGAGTTCTCTAGAGTTCTTTCTGGATATCAAATATGATGATATAATTATTAAAAAATTGGTATGATATACACAAAAAGGCAAACATACAAAGAAATAGAAACCGAGGGTTAAAAAAATTACAGATGCGAGTGGTAAAATGGAAGATGATGAAGAATAAAGTAAAGATTCCGGTATTTAACTGGGGTACTTTCAGAAATAATTTTTTCCGAAATCCTTAAACAGATCGTAGAAAAATCTTTAGTTATGGCAGTAATCTAGCAGAGATCTTTATTATTGCTTTCATAACATGTCATACTCTTTTTTTCTTCAGCGAAGAAAGGTTATTAAACATTTTTCCTGGGGTGCCATTTGCTGGTACTATTGTCTTAGTGTGGATTAAACGTCAGAAGTTAAGGACGCAAGACAAGAGCTCAAAAGATGGTAACAAAAACAAAGTTCTAGTTGTTTAACCTCTAAGGAGGGAGAAGAGGGGGGAGAGAAACAAAGTTCATGTTCACCCTTTTTTGTACTGTAATGTCGGTAAGGGAATCTCTGAAATTTTCCTCGTTTTGTGAATAAAAGTTTTGTGTGATGGTTAATACAAATACTGCATTTAATATTTAAATAAAATCTAAGTCAATAATTGATAGTGAAATATTGCGGTTATGTGATTAATCTTGTCTACAGTTGGTTATTGATAGCAGTGTATTTTTGTATTTCTGGAAAAAATAGCGAAAAGAGAGGGTGCTCGCTTACAGGTGAACAAGACAATTGAACCGCTTATTTCAAAAACCGATCAAGCGTCAAGCTCTAAAAGTTCGAAAAGCATTTTTATCCTTACATGTTTTGATAAGGATTACAACATTTTAAACTAAGATGTATACATATTTAGGGATATTTCTGTCAGAAAAAAAATGCTGTAAATGCGATTGAATAATTTAGTGTGATGATACAAATGTCTTCTTGAAATTAGAAATTTTGTCATTCACTGGTTTTTGAAATAAGTAATTCAATCACTGAAAATAAGACTTTGAAAATCACTTGGAGTGGAGAGGGAGGCGCCATACCCCAGCTTCCTCGATCGACTACAACACTGGTTGCACAATGCACATATATGCTGATAATTGATTTTGCGCTACGTTTGCAGAAAGAAACAGAAGTTTTAAGTGAAATATTCGAATTTGATTGCTGTGTTTCTAAGGAAGAAGGAAGAAAATACGACGGGAAATTGAAAGTGTTTTCTTCATTTTCAAAGCTAATTGTGCTAGATAAAATTCGATTGTTTAAAATAAAAAGAGAGAATACCTAGCAAGTTGAAATCATTTTTCTTCACATTCATTTTCAACGTTTATTGCGTCAGACAGTGTATTGTTCAAAAAAAATATGATTTCTCATCAACGCATTTTTTAACTGGTACAAACACCTGTGAATAATATTTTGCAAAATCGATTGTTTTCAACAAATTTTATTTTACTTAAGACACAGGAGCTGAATACAGATTAAACACATTCGGACCCCCCCCCTGACAGATTTATTGTATTGTACTATTGTTTAGAGCACTTCGTCTCTACATAATTGAAAACAAATGCATACACAAGATAAAGAAGTTCTTACTCTGTGGTTGAATAATCCGACAAAACAATACCCTCGACAATTTATAATGGTTTCACGCGTTTTTCTCGTCAAAAAATTCAATTGCTTATAATTTTTAATGCGTATTCTTTAAAACATTCAGAATTGATTGCTTTGTGTTTATCCATTACTTATTTTTTTTTTACATATTATAAAATTTCTTTTACCGATTCACACGTTGTGAAACTCCAAAGTCGATGAATTTTATCCTTCTTCAAGACATTTTCTCAATGCGTATGACCGCATATAAGATGAAAAGATTAAAACGTTTAAATCTGTTTCCTGAACAATAGGTTATGTTTAGTATTTTAAAATTTCGATATGTTACCTCAATTTTCAATAGTTTTTCACGTTGTTGTAACCCGTTAGTTGTAATGTCTTTCGAAACCATTATGTATTGTTTACGAATTCTTGAAACATTTATTTTATTCAAATACTTTTATTCATGAAATTCGACCTGAGTTAAAATGTTCTTTGAGACTGGATCCGGTTTTAATTATAAGGAAGTGCTTTGCTGTTCATAAATAACGGATAACTTCTGTTTCAACTCAACTGTAAGTAGACTTTGAATGAATTATAATTTTATCTTACTTTTTTTATGTAGATGAAAAATGATTAAAAGAGAGAGAGAGAATCATTCACCATTTGAAATAAAATGTGCACTAAGTTTATACGAATTTATTTTAAGAATAATTTGAGAAGTTTAGTGCTTACAGATGGTTCAGTTTTGTGTCTGAAAATGCCTCTTTTCTTATATTCTACGTTTTGATGATATCAAAAAATCAATCCCCACACGAGAGATGGCACAGACTGCGCCATCAAAAATATTCTATTTAAGTTCATTTTATTAAAGACCAGTTTTAAGTCTTGATAAAAAGGAATGTAATTTCATTGAATTATTATTATTAGTGCTAGTTTAATTCTTATTAGAGAGTAAATGAATTTATTCGTGTTGCTTCAAGTTCAATGTAAATTTTAAACCTTAAAGAATTCTACAGTTTTCAACAGCTTGCTATGCTTGTACAGCCATAAGTAGAACACGCATGCATATTGCGTGATTTAAGTTTTAAATAGTACATCGCTTCAATAGAAAACGCTCTAATTAAATCTTAATATTTTGGGTGGACGCAATATATCACGTGGTTAAAAAAAAAAGATCACGAGATTGGTAACAAGGTGTACCTTTAAGCTTTCAAATTGTATCCTCCTTGACGCCACTTATGCACTGATTTTTACCTGCTTAAAACAAATTTGTTTGGCTTTTAAAGAAAAATTTCATTCTATGTAAGATGGTTTGGTCATGAGAAACACACTTAACCCCATCCTTTGTGATATACTTAAATACATTACCTTAAGGTTATGGGGTTCATAAAATTAGTTTCAATTTTATGTTCATTATGTTACCGTTTGTTTTGGTTTTTATGAAAGAAAATCAGTTAAGTATTGAAAAGGTAAATTTTAAGTTTCACTGATATTTACGTTAAATTTTCTTGCGAGAAAGAATAGACGAAATGCCGTCACTTTCTTGATGCTCTTGTTTCTCGTGCTGAACTCGTTTTGAAAATTGCAGTTTATCGCAAAACTTTTCCTTTTCCCCGACATAGGTTATCGTCTCACCCACCTAACCAAACATCCAAAAAGTAAAAATTAAAAATCATAAAAATCTTTTAAAACCAAAAGGTTAATTTTCAAGAGGTAAGTTATAATATTTCTCAATGTAATTAGATAAAAATGTATGTATTAGTAACTATAAAGAAGTAGAAATTCTTTCTTAAACATAGTTAAACATGCCTTTGTTATTTATTTAGCTCCATTCCCCAGTTCTAATTATTTATGGTTGTTACAAATCATGTTCAATACGAAAAAACTTGCGAATTTTGACATTTCGTACTAACAAAGTTCAACAGCACATTCTTATTTTTTCCCCCGAATTCAAAATATTGTGGTGATCAATTTAATATGTATACCAGTGGCAGTAAAAAACACCGGCGCTGTTCTAATTAATATGACTCGATACACAGGTATAATGGTACATTTGAAGTTTTATCACCTGTTCTGATGTTTAAGAGGGCTTTCATGAAATAAAATATATGTTTTACAAAACATTCCAAGAATGATATGTATTACTGAGATAAGGCTAAGTTTCTTCGTGTTTTCCTTAACATTGTGATCGCACTAAAAGTAAATAAGATCTAATTACAAATTATTTGCCCCCCCCCAACACCCCTCCCCCCAAAACAAGTATTTTTAGTCAATACGAGTTCAAAGGTAGGGAATAAAAATCTTGTCTGTGTTGAAACACCTGCTTGTAAAATCTTTTTCACAGCAACAATAACAAACTTAACGTGAAATGCAGCCAGCATTCAGACAGATACCTCGGGCAGTAGACAACCGTACTGAAGTAGAAATTACAACTAAATTCCTTGCAACTTCTTTCCGTTATCGTTTCAAATAATAAGTTTCAATCCGACTGGGTAAGCATTAGCTTAAATTATGCGACTATAACTCAGGCAAATCTCTTTTAATTACATCAAGTGCCAGTTAAAGTAATGGAACAGAAAACGATTTCCGAGATTTATGTGGTGAGATTCAAGACGTGTAAGAGCATTATCTTTTCGTTAGCAGAAAAATTGAAAGCAAACTGGTATTTTTGCTGCAACGCAGCTGAAAGAAAGACGGCCATTATCGCTGAAAAGAAGACTGGTGTAAGTGTGCTTGTAAAAAGATTAGATTTATTTAAATTTTTCCATTTGCATTTATGTTTGATTTAGTTGTGAATATAAAAAATAATGTAATCATTTATTTAAAATGTAAAATTAATGAATACAAAAAGCTATATTTGCTTGCAATTTATGAAGTAGAAAAATTGACAGAAAAACTAGTTTACTACATTTATAGTCTGAGATACGACTTAGGTTGAACTGCCCTCCTCGAGTTTTCTCATAAGTAGATGATTTTTGCAATAAAAATTAGAATGTTAGTTGAAAATAATATATTTTAGTTACCATTTATTAATAACATTATTATATGTTGTTGATTCTTCCTTTCTTAGTCAGTGGAGAGTGGAGAGATAGCATTCCTTTTTGAAAAGCCCTTTTAACTATGGTGGTCGGGCAATGTAAAATGGTGGAAGAGAAATTTTCATGAACCAAACAATATAATGATAAAGATTGCATAAAGCTTTAATTTTCTTCATGTTGAAGAACTTGTAACAATAAAAACAAAATATAGAAGTTCAACCAAAATATGAGTAAGAAAATAAAATAAAGTATTCATATGATACGTAAATAAATAATAGATATTTTGACACTCGACACTGTGAGGGGGTGGAGGGGAAGGGTAGGACTCCTTTTTCAGTAGGGAACTCTAACGAATTATCTACTTTCAGGAGCGTAAACTTCCACTGTATGAATTCATCAATGTGTGACTTAACCACAATTTTTAATGTACTACTAGCTGTGTGGCCCGGCGTGGCACGGGCTTTAATGTAGTGAAGGCAGTGTGAGAAAACTACTCGCCGCCAAGGCGGCTCGCCTTAAAAGTAACGAGGAAAGTTTAATCAGCCTACTCGCCGTCAAGGCGGCTCGCCTTTACAGTTGCGAAGAAACCAAGGAAAGTTTCAACAAACTACTCCCCGCTAAAGCGGCTCGCTAAAAAGCTTTCCTGCATCAAAAAGTCAATCGAATTATTTGCACATGCTTCCTCAGAAATAAAGACGATGTCTAGTAGTGCATACTTAGCACTCTTCCTAAATAAAAAAATAAAATTTCTTACCAAAATCAATTATTTCCAAAACGCTTTCTTCCTGTTAAATTAATTGCAAAATTTCAAACGAAAAAGTTGTTTTAATATTTGGATCGTAGCCAAAAAAAAAAAAAAAAAACCCCTGCTAAAAACAGCAGTTGCAATTTTATTTAAAAACACATTTTCAAAATGGTACCAGAGAAAAAAAATATCAGTCATTAATTAGAATAAAAATAATAGTTAGAACTTTGTTGTAACACGTATTCAAAATGACAACGGAAAGAAATAACGCTCTTTAATTTTAAAAACTTCAATAATTTAATTAACGTTTTAATTTAAAATGACAACGGAAAGAAATAAAAGACTTGGAATTTTAAATAGTTCAATAATTCAATTAACGTTTTAATTCAAAATGGCAACGGTAAGAAATAAAAGTCTTGGAATTTTAAATAGTTCAACAATTTAATTAACGCTTTAATTTAAAATGGCTACGGAAAGAAATAAAAGTCTTGGAATTTTAAATGGTTCAATAATTTAATTAACGTTTTAATTAAAAATGGCAACGGTAAGAAATAAAAGTCTTTGAATTTTAAATAGTTCAATAATTTAATTAATGTTTTAATTCAAAGTAGCAACAGTAAGAAATAAAAGTCTTGGAATTTTAAATAGTTCAATAATTCAATTAACGATTTAATTTAAAATGGCAACGGAAAGAAATAAATGTCTTGGAATTTTAAAAGTGCAAAGAATTTAATTAACGTTTTAATTAATATCTCAGCTCATTAACGTTGTACAATTACGCGGTTGGTCTTATTGTCTTCCTTAGAAAATTTCGAATCGAATGGTATTATGTTTGATTCTCTACGCTCAGCGGTTTTTGAGGAGTTCAAGCTTCAGACGGACAGACAGACAGACGCGGACAGATTTTAATAGTAGTAATTTTGGAATTAGAAGAACTTGTAAGTTGTTATTTTGAAAGTCTTTTTTTAGTCCTTAGCAACCCCTCTGCCTGAGGCTTCGTCTCAGCTGGTAATTCTTTGTGAGACTGGTCATCAGGTTTTGAAATGTAAAATGTCTTTAGGTGGAACTTTATTGACAGTGAAGCGATCTTTTTTACTGGTCTTCAAAATCAGTTAAATGAACTAACTTGCGTTATGAGTTCGATCAACTATTTTAATAAAGCTATTGTGCAGGACAATCTGACTCAGAATGTACACCAACATTTTGCTGTAGCTCTTTATAATTCAACTGAACAGAAGTATAAACACATTTTTAAATATTTACATTTGATGCAAATACACTCCTGACGCAGATATATTTTTGTTTACTAGTTTTGTTATTTGAAATTTAATTTAGTTGTATACGTCACGTGAGGAACATCAAATGTCAACCTCATGAAGTGTGCTGTATGAATTAGTTATAATCATTTTGTTCTTTTAACATAGCAATGACAAAACAAACTGTAAAATTCGAAATATGAGGTTCCAATGTGAATGGAACGTAGCTCACTTGTTGAGAAATAATAATCTGAATAATGAAGAAATGTCGCCATTTTGCCCCGTTGATAGTCATTTTGTCCCGCATGTGACGCTTCATATATTTAATAAAAACGTAATAGGCTATTAGGATTTTTTTCCTTCAGAAATCACTCACGTGCGTGATTTCCTAAACAACAAAATTTTGTTAATTACCGTTTTAAATTATTATTTTTAATGAAATATATGAAGCGTCACGTGCGGGACAAAAGTACCGTTTTCCGTAGAATGGCCGTCTTCATGGGATCAAAATATCTGTCACTTGAAGATATTAACTGCTAAAAATAGAAAAATTTTGATTATTTCTATTTCAAACGTCTTTTATAATAATTAAAAAAAGAAAATCATACACAATTAAAATTTTGCGATCGTGTTTTTATTTTGGCCTTGTAATGGTCCGTTATACAAAGTTTTCACAGTCGGCGGTTATCTATTTTAGAGCTACGAAAATTATAAACCTAATATGAGGAATTATTACTCTTTCTCTTTCGTAATAAGGGTAGATTCTCGATTGATTAATTTTTTAATGGTGAGTACTGAAAAATGTTCGTCCGCCCACTGCAATCTGAAAAAAAAAAAAATCTTTGATCGAAAAGTAGCAATTTAGAGAAGCAGTGCCAGGCGGCCTGTGGAATAAGAATTTGCGCAACGGAAACAAATCCCACACAGTTACGTCCAGAAACCAGATAAGAGCACTGCCGTTTGACTGATTTTTGCACTAAAGCCAAAATTTAACGTGTTGCATTCTAACTATAGAAGCGTCGTTTTTGATAAAAAATCATTTGACTGGTTTTTGAAATAAATGGTTCAATTCACACTATGCTATGTGTTATGTAAGTTGACTTAATCTGTGCCCCTTCTTTCGTCTAGTTGCGTTACCTGACAATTCTGGTTAAAAGTATTCAGTAAATTGGCAACTAACCGCTCGTTATTTACATTGCGATGCAAGTCTAACGGTGACCGCTACTATCTTGTTTAACGCATGCTATCTTTACTAACCGTTTCTTCGTTTCGGATGTATTTTCCCTTTGTGCTGTAAATTCTTTCAAAGAATGTGTATATCTGTACTACTTACTTTAAATGGTCATGTGTAAGGCAGGCGAGATGCGTAACTCGAATCGTTCATCACAATCGGAGCGGCAACTCAAAATGCAAATTTACTAGCTGTCTTGTGAGCTGAATTTCTGTGTTATAGGAAAAATTCTTGCTGCTGCAACTTCATGGTAAGTAATT